>JADLZN010010445.1:0-40087 GCA_018155175.1 Sinocyclocheilus anophthalmus
GGGAAAAAGAAGGGTGGATGATTACAGTCAGAGCACTTGCAGGGGCACAGGGAAGGGGCAATTATCCATGCAGACAACAAAGACAAAGAGCTCAGCACGAGAAAAAAAACACTTCTCACACTGTGCTATCCAGGCTACCACTCCTTGATCTACCATGTATATTTTCAACATTATTTGCTGTACAAAGCAGATAAAGTTACCAAGGAAAAAAAAGAATGAGGCTATGGTATTTTATGCTAAAGAACACAGCGAAACCAAATAGTCGAGTTGTCATTATCCGCCCAAAGGCCCCTATAGGACACACAGCATGTAAAGAGCAAAAGGGAGGGGGAAAGAGGACACGTGGGACCTGAAAGCTGCAGGAAAAGGCAATAACAACACAGCAGAAACCAGCCAGGCATAGAACATATCATCAATACGTCATGATGAAAGGCTCCAGACCATGATTACGCCCCCGCTCTTCTCACCTAGGGGCATATTATATTCATAAGTATAGCTGAAGGCGGGAGATATAAAAATATAAAACCATTTTAAATGCACAATGTAAGTAGTATGTGGGCAGCAACTCCGTAAAAAATGGCATATTTGTCTAACCTGAACCTGACCAGTGACGTGGGACTGCTGTAGAGACAGAGGTGCTGTATGAAGTGTTTAAAGTCTAACACTGAAGGTCGAGCAGACTGGCCACCTGCATCATCTAAAGCTCACAACTGTGTTGATATGCAGCCGGCCGCTGAGATCCGCACAGAAGGACTCCACCTCGCCTGTGGAGATTAAACGTGACTCCTTATCAAGGACATAGCTATTTGACACATATTTACCTACTCTAAAGAAAGACTGGTTTCAAATCTTTCTGTTTTAATCTGAGAAATTAAGGTCAGTTTGCTGTGAGAAACAGGGAGGATATACAAGCACTCACTCTCTTCCTGAGTGTCAGAGGAATTGCTGGGGTCAGTTGGGAGCTCTTCATCATTGGTGATATCCAGTGACGAGAGGTTTCCCAGGCTGTGTGGGACAGTGGGAAGAGATTGAAGTGACTGATTGGCCGATTCTGACTGGCTGTCCCCGCCTTCTTCCACAATCTATAAAAAGAATAAACACTCTTAAATCAGTGTTATCGTTAAAATGTCTAAAATCTTTTTCCTTAATTAAAATATAGCTGAAAATGTATATAAATATTAGAAGAAATAAATTAACTTTGAAATGTTGCTATAGCATGACTGAAAAAAAATTGTTCAAGTTGAATTACTAAAATAACTAAGCTGAAATTCAATCTAAACAGATATTTAAAACTATTAAGCTAACACACATCCAAAAGAGCATAATCACAGTACATTACTAAACTTAAACTAGCTTAAAATAAAAATATCAAAAAGCTATTCAAATATTAGTAAAAATAAAAAGCCTATTATAAATATAAGAAATACTATAGTAGTACATAAATAAAACAAAAAAAAACAACTTAAAGTCAGACATACAAACAATACATCACAATAAAAAGTACATAATGCCATTTAAAACTGGTAAAAGCCTAAAATACATGACCAGGGGTGTCAATATTTGCTCTGATAATGTTTTAGTTTGATTATGATTATTTACTAAATTATGATTATTATTTACAAACTAAAAGCAGGAGTGATTCACTAATAAAATAAGACTGATTTGTAATCCGATTAATTGGGAAAAAAACTGACTCAAAAGAATAATTTTCAGTGCAATCATACATCCCTATGACTTGCAAGCAAGTTTTACTCTGTACACATGCAGCATATTTCTAAAATATTTTATATAAGAAAACCCGATGAATCACAGTTTATCATGGTTTTTGCAACCTTTTTGTCTCTGAATCTTCCATTGTAATGTTCTTTGAGCATAACCACTCTGCCAGGTATTTCACAGTTGGTTGCTGCTTACGGTTGAGGATGGGGCAGCTCCAGTGTTTGTAGTGGGTGGCAATGAGCTCTGGGAGCTGGGTGGACTGGGCTCAGGTTCGATGCTGGCCCGAGTAGACGGCACCTCCACAGGCTGGCAGGAAGAGGAGGATGGAGGTGAAGATCCTGAAGCGCAGGGAAGAACTGAGGCAGATGAGGGTGGAGAGGAGCCCACTGGAGCCACCAGCACTGAACCCAGATCCAGCAGGTCAGTGACGGAGACCGGCTCCTCACCTTTGGCTACCAGACCAACCATGATGTAGACCTGTAAGTGTAACCGGTTTTCACTAGTTGGGAATTTCATAACTCTTACTCCGGCGTACCTCAGCAAAAACGCTGACATATCAAGGATGTTTACATATCAACCATTCAGTATTTATCAACCTGGCAGCAATGACAGGCAAAGAAACGTATATAAGCCTGAAGATACAGTAGCAAAAACAGTACATTTAATGCCAAGGATCAACGAGGAGAAGGAAAATTATCATGCAAAATGCAAAACGCAAAACTAAAATGCTTTCCTACTGGTATTCTAAGAGGACTTTAGAGGGAAAAATTTAAATGAGAGTAATGTATAATGACCTTTTTGAACTAAAAACTAAAATAAAATATAGATAAGATACAGGTACACATTCAGCTTTCGCAACATTCGTTGTTCCCCTGTGTTCTAAGATAAATTGAATAAAATAAAAATCTGTCTGTCCTTTTGGTAAATTTAATAAAAATAAAAATTCTAGTAATGTATATAATGTGGACATTTTTAATCAAAACCTAAAAAAAAAAATGTGACCCTGGACCACAAAAACGTCGTAAGTTGCAAGTGTATAGGTTTTTATACAACATCCCAAAAATACATTGGTATGTGTCAAAAGAAATGATCTGAATATTGTCTTCTTGAATGCCAAAAATCATTAGTAATTACGTAAGGTCTGGATGTTCCATATGAAGATAATTATTGTACAAATATTTCCTTCTTACATATATGCAACAACTATCGTAATTCATTTTTCTGCTATAGTAAATAATGAATTCTAAGAACTTATGACAACTTAAAGGCCAATTTTCTCAATAATTGGGATTTAATTTTTGTTGCACCCTCAAAGAGTGTCCATAGGTCAAAATAGGTTAGATCGCGACCAAAATATTGTTCTCGAGCCTACAAACCAAGACTTCAAGGGAACCTTATTTATCAGCCTTTAGAGGATGCAAGCTGAGTTCACTAATCATCCTAAGACGGGTTTTCTGTGTCCAGTGGTCCCATTCATAAAAGAATATCAATAGTCGAGGAGTGTATATCCATAGCATAGCCTATTATACCTACAACCTCAAAACCATAAACAACAAATAATACGGGCCCTGGACCTTCTGGCTGTCCTTGTCTTCTAAGTAAACGATAAAATCTCACTAATTCCTCCTTTCCGTGTCGCGACAACTCACAGCAGCCGTTCATATGTTCAGCCTTTAAGAGGGAGAACTTAGCATCATCTTCACTAGTGCGCCTAGCTCCATGCCGGAACACTGGTTACGATTGTGCCATAGCTCCTTTGGCAGACCGGAGTCTGTGAGAGAACATAAGAAACAGAAACCTCATGCGGGGCCCTTCAGGCTAAAGCCTGCTTTTACAACCCCATTTCTGTGAGGCTTGCCATCGGGCATACTATCCTTCTCGGCTTCTCTCTCAGTGCGAACCAACAACACGAAGGACTGAACCCTGTATTCGTCAACGGCGCTATAGTCGGCCCCTTGGCTCTCTCTTCCCCCATCCTTTTTGTCTCTGACAATAACCATGTGCCCCAACTCCTTACCGCAGAAACAAACACTTTACACCTGTGTTTCAAACAAAATCTTTTGTCTAAAAACCCTATTCCAAATCATACCAAGTTTTGGTACTGCGACACACTTACAACTGTGAATAAAACGGAATTGCAATGATGTGGAAGGTTCACATTTCCATATTGCTTCGAATACAACATAGATTACATTCAAATGTTTAAACGGAAAAATGTATAATTTTAAGGAAAAATAAGTTATTGTAAATTTCAGTGCAGCAACACATCTCAAAAAGTTGGACAGTCTTTTCCGTTTAGGCATGTTTCTACCACTGTGGTGGCATCCCCTCCTTCGTTTTAATACATATACCCTAATCTGCAACGTTTGGGGACTGAGGAGACAAGTTGCTCAATTTTAGGAATAGGAATGTTGTCCCATTCTTTTCTAATACAGGCTTCTAGTTGCTCAAGTGTCTTAGGTCTTCTTTGTTGCATCTTCCTTTTTATGATGCGCCAAATGTTTTCTATGGTTGAAAGATCTGGACTGCAGGCTGGCCGTTTCAGTACCCGGATCCTTCTACGCAGACATGTTGTTGTAATTGATGCAGTATGTGGTCGGGCATTGTCATGTTGGAAAATGCAAGATCTTCCCCTGAAAGAGACAACGTCTGGATGGGAACATATGTTGTTCTAGAACTTGGATATAACTTTCAGCATTGATAGTGCCTTTCCAGATGTGTAAGCTGCCCATGCAACACGCACTCATGCAACCCCATACCATCAGAGTTGCAGGCTTCTGAACTGAGCGCTGATATCAACTTGGGTTGTCCTTGTCCTCTTTTTAGTCCGGATGACATGGCGTCCTAGTTTTCCAAAAAGAACTTCAAATTTGATTCGTCTGACCACAGAACAGTTTTCCCTCTTTGCCACAGTCCATTTTAAATGAGCCTTGGCCCAAAAAAACCGCCTGCGCTTCTGGATCATGTTTAGAAATCGCTTCTTTTTTTACCTATAGAGTTTTAACCGGCAAGGGCGAATGGCACGGTGGATTGTGTTCCGCGACACTGTGTTCTGCTATTCCCTGAGCCCATGTTGTGATTGCCCGTAGACATGCATTCCTGTAGGGTGATGCGCAGTTCCGTCACGGGCCCAAGATCACTCGGGCATACCTTATTGGTTTGTTCCACGCCCGTGACCCTTGCGCACATCGGATTGGCTTCCAGATTCCTCTGAATCATTTGGCGATGATATCTATGCCCTTAGTATGACTGTATCCTTTCAAACTTCTTTGCAATTTTCTCTGATTAAATCACCTCCTTGCTGATATTGCTCCCTATTTGTCGTTCCTGCAGCATTGGGGGAATTTGTTGAATCTCGCCCATCTTGACTTCGAAGACACTGCCACTCTGCAGAGCATCTTTTTATACCCCAATTCAAGTTGCCCTTGACCTATACAGCTGGAAATTGGTCCCTCACCACCTGTTTCCTTAAGTACATTAACCTTTTCTCCGGCCGTCTTATTGTCTTACCTCTGTCCCAACTTTACTTTGGAATGTGTACCTCTCCATAAATCCAAATTGAACCAATGAGTTGGCATGACATTTTCAAATGTCCCTCCTTTCAACATTGAATATGTTCTCTATATCTATTGTGAATAAATATACAGTTGAGAATTTGTAAATTTATCCATCTGCCTTTTTATTACTTGTCATCACACAATTTGTACAGTGTCCCATCTTTTTTGGAATTGGGTTTGTATATAGCTAATTTTGCCCTTCATGACAACTGTGAGGGGGGGTGAATTTTTTTTATAACTCATCCGTTTTAAATGATATTAAGCCTTAAAGTTCTGCATAATTAAGGCGTGGCCTCTTGAGTGGCAGGTGGATTGCCGCTGCTGTCACCAACGTCGAGCACCCACTCCTGCTTCTTTGCCCATTTATCGATTATCCGTAGTCGTTACCGTGCTGCCAAGTGGCACACGCCCGTCCCGCCCATTTGATCTTCAAAAATTGCTCTTGAGAAACCTACAGTGACGGTCACAGACGCTATCTAAATTTTTTTTTTTTCTTTGCTGTAATTTTTAGAGAATTATTCTGGCAACCACAACTGCCAGTTTATTTTTGTAAAAATGACAGGATTTTTTTATTATTATTTTTATTTTAGTTGCAGATCGAAAATATTCCCACTGACTCTGTTTGGCGTTTCATCCAAGTTCACTGCAATGCAAACTGGAACTGTATTTTTTTTATTAAAACCACAAGAAAACAATTTAGCACACGTAGCATTTGTTGAATGTTTGTTGCAACAATATAAGCCGCAGTAGCTTTATATTAGAGTTCAGTTCTAACAGACAGGCTTGCAGAAGATGCTGTATCTGTGCATTGCAACGCATCTGTAGTCACCACCTGAATCTTGCCAAGTGCTAATTAATATGGACAATCGCCAAGTGATGTTGTTTGCGTGCCAAATTAATTTGTCTACACACCAACAAATACACAACACTGATTCTGACAGGAGACTTCAGATGGTTGTGTCTTTTATACAGATAAATGTACACTGTCAATAGTGCGATTCTCACCTTATCCATCAGTGCATTCTGCCATAGTCTGAAGATCATCATGTAGCTGCGATCCCTTGCCCCAAATGACGTAAAGAAGTGCTGACGAATGCAAGACCGGATTTTAATCCAAGGCAGAGTATTTATTGTCTTAGGAGGTTCAAAATGCAACTAACAAAAGAAATCCATTAATGGTAATTTTAGCATGCATATTCGATGTCTGCAGTGTGGTACCTTCTCGTGTTCAGTGCTAATTTGGATGGCGTTGGGGATGAGCTTGGCCGTCTTCTCCTTGGTCAGACTGGTCACATCTTTCAGCAGTATAGTTATCTGGTGATATATAGAGATAGAAAAAATATGAAGGATTTATAAATAATGGACCAAAGCAAAGGTTGCACAAAAAACAAATTAACATCTAAGAACTACCATAAAAATGTTTTTGGTCAGTAAAAAATTTATACTTTGATTCAGCAATGGGTGTATTAAATTGATCAAAAGAGACTATTTCAATAATTTGTTACAATTTCTATTTCAAAAACATGCTGTTCTTTTGAACTTTCTATTAAAAGAAACCTGAAAAAAAAAGAAAAGTACAAACTGTTTTTTCAACATTGATGATAATAAACACTTCTTTAGCGCCCAATCAGCATATTAGAATGATTTCTTGAGTAATGGCTGCTGAAAATTCACAGAAATAAATTATATTTTAAAAACATAATAGATTATAAACCTCAATTGTAATAATATTTCACAATATTACTGTTTTTACTGTATTTCTGAACAAATAAATGCCTTGGTGAGCTTAAGAGACTTTCAAAAAAATAAAAAATAAAACTTTACAGCTCACCAACCTTTTGAAAAATAGCATGTAATGTTTGTTACACTGTGTGCAAAAAAATTATTAAATTACATGCATCTGCTGTATACTAATACACGGTACACCTACTAATAGATTATGAAATTCATTGTTGATTATTGTCAATATTGATCGTTATGGATTAGTTGTTGCAGCAAAGTCAATGTTTTCAGTAATTACCGTAGTCTCCCATCGGAAGATATTACTATAGAAGCAGAGCCAGTTCTCCGACAGGTAGAGGCGGCCCTGGAGCAGAATGTCCCTCTGCAGTGCACACGAGTAGTCTAGATCGAAAACAACATAAAATGAACACAACCAGAAGCCATGTGATCATCACACGGTGCTGCACTTAAAATAATATCACTCATTATATTCATTGGCTTTACAGATGAAGTAGTGACGCTCACCCACTATGAGACGCTCTGTATCAGGCAGCTTTTTAAAGAGTTTACGGAAGTCTTCATTCCTCTGTTTGTATGTAGGGCTGAGAACCTGTACATCAGAGAGTTGTGAGTGGAATAAAACAGCACTGTCAGCAAAAGCAAAAACACTGAGGTGTGAACTTCCCAAGACCCCAGGATACTTACATTATACCAGCTCTGCATTTTCTGAAACAAAGAAGAGAATATACAATGAATTTACTACATAAACATGTCAACAAAACAATCAAAATTGGCCCTATTTACTTTCTTAATACACATTCTTGGTCTTAGTAAGCATAATTCATCAGTGCATTTTATTCCATTAATTAAATCATTAACATTATTTAACCAGCAAATGCTGCCTGGTTTCAGGACTTTGACTTCAAACTTGAAAGATCTGCAGTCTCTCTGACACACTTTATGCCCACACTCCTGATCTGGGTTCACTACTGTCAAATGTTTGGATACTAACTCTCGATGATTTGTTTCGGGTCTTTTGAGAAAGCTTATCTTCCCGCTTGGCTGTTAAACACTGCATTTAATTGCTTCAAAAACAGAACATATTTATAATATTGGGAAATCTTATTACAGGAAATAAAAATAAGAAATAATTTAGAAAATAACATTTCTATTGAAATAGATTTGAAAATTGCCGATTTAATACCTTGTGCCAATCAAGTTGAATTTGAAACAACAAAATGTCCTGTCTTCATGTCACATGATCCTTTCCAAAATTTATGCTCATATTGCTTTCTCAAGAAACTTTCCTTAATGCCAACCTCCCATTAATGGAAACAGTTGTTGCTGCTAATAGTTCTTAGATGCACTTTGCCCTCACAGGAATAAATTACAAAATTTAAATATAGCATAGAAAATGTTTTTTAGTTCAAGAATATGTCCACGTATTGCAACCGTCCCATATTATCTTTCAGAATCATTTCTAAATGTTTGCAACACTAGCATTCCTCCTGCCTTATTTATTCAGAAAAGAACAGCAATACAGTGCTTAGTATGTGGGTGGAAGAGCAAGCGCTTGTCATATCAGACATTTGGATGAGTGACGACCATCAATCAGTCTCACTGGTTGAGAACGTGGCTTACCTTGGCATTGCGGGAGAAGTGTCGGGCCGCGAGCGGGTAGGAGGAGGTGGATGAGGAGGGAGTAGGAGGCAGGGGGCTCTCTGAACCCCCAGCACTTCTGTCCCCGCCCGCCTCCCCTTCACTGGCTCTGCCTCCCAGCACACGGCGGCGCAGGTAGGGCGAGCTGCCGGGAGTACTGCGCGGAGAATTACTGGCTGTACTGCAGGCGGAGGAGAAGTAAGGTCAGAGAGGAGACACAGACAGTCATCTGGCATTTCAGGACTGTGCTTCAACCGCCCTTAAAGGGCAACTGGGTCATGCACAAGGAAACGACAAAAAGGACAAGGTTTATCCACTATTAACCAAACAGCATGTACTGATTACAACTAACTGATTCTGGTTTACAACATACAGTATGCAAGTTAAGGACCGACTCTAGACTCCCAAGATATTTTAAAACACAATCAAGCTGATATTCTGAAGAATTTCAGCTAGCACACCTACAAACAAACCGAAAGAACGTCCAGGATGGGTTCAGGTCGAAGCCCATGGATAAAGAACGTATTTATATGAATAACAATCGTTTCCATAGTAGCATTCCATTCCTGTTCCAGTCAAAAAGGTGACAACACAGATAGAGGCTTCTGTACACAAACACAAAGCCTTATCTGTTCACCAACATTTGATCAGTCTGATGAGACATTTAAATGCCAGACATATGAGACCGGTTTAGTCAAAGGAGTGCTGATAGTGGCTTTGAGGCATGTGAAATCAATCCTTAATACCAGTTGTTCTTACTATGGTTGGATGATACAGCAAAAACAGAAATACTATATAGGCTATATAGATCTCAATATTTTGTATGAAATGACTCAAAGGGATTGTTTTTCCATGTCATCATGTGGATTCACAATGTTTAAGAACAAAAACAGTATTTAAAAATAATCAAGGTATATGTATACTGTGGAGACGTGCTGAAATCGCGCTTGGTCTCGTACTGTATCGCGTACCTTTGTCAGTGTCGTGCGCTTTGCTTGGCCATTTTTTTGTGATAAACAGGAAAGTGTGTCCAGATTAATTAAATTTGAGTTTTGTTAGATGAATATAAAAAAGCTTAGTATACCGCAGCAGCGGTCGCGGCAGCCCTCGTGTGAAGACCGAAGAGTGTAAAGACCATCGACTCTACCGTGCGACTCCACCGGGCAGGACACCGGCAAAGGATAAGTATTGCTTTTTATTTCTCCTCTTTCCTATTACTTGTTTAACTTCTGTTTCAGTTTTTTTTTTTTATAACATTTCTTTCTATGTGTCAGTAAGTTGTTGTTATTTTAGCGTGTGTGTTTGGCTCAGTGTTATTTTTTTAGAATTACTCATAAACTAATGTACTTTGATTTGTATTAGCTATCTATTTTAGTTTTAGTTACAGTTGAAGTAATGTTGTCATTTTATTAGTTTTTTATCATGACTATATAGTTTTATTAATTAAGCGGTTAGTGTTATTTATTAGAGTTAGTTCAGTCCTTCACATACAAAATGGTGTGTGCTGACATCACCTAGTAGTTTTTTTTTGGTGGTTGGTGTATGTTCTTTGCATCATTCTATAACTCCGACCTTTTGTTCTTTAATATTTTTGAATTGTTTTTAGCTTTATTTTTTTGTTTTTCATTTAAATTTTGTTTTGAAATATTGTTGGATGCGTTTGTCATGCATATTTATGTTACTTTCTTTTCATTTTCTTCTAAATGTGTGTATAATAGACTCGTATTTATTAGATTTTGCTTTGTTGTTTTAACTTCGTTTTCTATTTAGTCGCTTTGGATACAAGCGTCTGCTAAAACGACGAAAATAAGTATAGGATTAGTTTACATTAAATGGCCATTAAATACCAGGGAAAATAATGATTAATCAATCATTTCCATTCACATGCATTAATATAACAATATATAATAATAAACAGCAATGCTTGCCTACAGATAATTTACAAAAATATATGAAAACTGGCTTCCATCTTTAAAAGAGAGCCTCAAAACAAGAAAGGATCACAAAACGAATGGTTTTAACATTTAGGGAATGTGATCATAGTCAAATAACAAGCATTAAATTGTAAAGAATATATTGCGTATCTTTAATAAATCACCCAGTACTACTTGCTACGACACAACAGAGAATGGAAACCATCGAAGGCTACAACATTAACGGAAATCAACTAATGTCAGGACTACATTTGAAATACCTAAAAAAAATTCTGCCTTTACCACAAGTTATCCTGTTTGTAATGCATTTGAGTTGATAAGTTCAGTCAGTTCAAACTGAATGTTCAGTGCAAGAAAGGTTTTGAAACGATCCTGCAAAACACCATACAAATACATAACAGACAGTCACACTTCAGGACATCGATTAGACACGCCTGCTGCAAGATGAGAAGATGAAGAGTCACAGAAGACAATGGCGTAACAACAACAGACCCTTACTAAAAAAAAAAAAGCACTGTGGCAGTTTGCAAGAAGGTAACCAAATATTGCTTTACTTTATCTTTAACAAATTTGGCCTATATTTAACAAATATCTGCTTGGATCCCAGTCTCACGTTGTCTTGGTAACAGAGGGAATAGGGGGGCAAATATTGAAGTTTCCAAGGTAACACAGCAGGATCATGAGAACACATTTCTCACTTAACTTGTTGGTCTAGTGGCTTCAAATGTGAAATGTAAGCAACCAAAAGGAATGAGCAAGTTTAGTTGATTTTATATGTCAGCAAAACCAGTCACACAGATCCTAGCAAAAGTGAAAGAGCAGTAAAACAGCATGCAATCCCAATAATATCCTAACAATAGCCAGAATAAATGCCTTTTATTGGCATACTACCACAAATGTTATTTATTGACAGCCACTTCGTTTCTTATGCGTGTTGATAAAATTGTCAATCAAATAATAAATCAGATTGATTACATTTCATCAGAACATTAAAATTGTTAATAAGTCAGTTGACTCGATAACAGCTAGGAACGATTCAGTTCAACAGGTGAACGAATCGTTCGGTCCGACTTGATGGACCGGTTCGATCGATTCATTCAAAAGATTCGACTCAAACGAATCGGACATCGCTACAGCAAATTTCAACAGAATGAATGGGCGGTCTAATGCTGAATCTAAAAAATACTAATGCCGCGAGCTTCAGCTGCTGACATCTACACTGCGTAAACCAATGCAAATGTGCAAAAAGTGCCTGCATTTTTGTCATTTAAATAAAGTAAAGGCATAACGAAGACGGGGTTTGCATGCAGAACGTGCACAAAGTAAAACTATAGCACGCGCCAATCTAATCCTCAGTGCTGAACGTGCATTTGTGCACACCGGGATAGATCACACACACAGAATGTCGATGTCATCAGTGCGGTTTAGGGATGCAATCGCAGTTGCATGCGTGTTAACGCCTTAACAACCTTCTACTGCACCGTGATGCAAGAACAACTGATAGAAGTGAACGGTTAAACAACATTAGCATACGCTTTTGTAGAAACAACATCATTATGCATGCATTGCATAAAATAACTAACCCATTTGCTACTTACTCGAACATGTCATTGGGTGTTTTCTCGGTTCAGTGCGTGATGACCACGTTTATTTTATAGTAGCCTCTCAATATAGCACAGCGCCGACACAACAGACGGTACATTCAGATTAACTAGCCGAATGCATTGGAGACACTGTTCATCCGCAGCCCGTTCTAGTCCAACAGAACGCGATCGTTCAACTTCCCCATCCCACAAGAGGAACCAGACCCCCTATAAAACGCAACGACCACAGCGGTCTCCACCATGAGCGCCCCAGCTATCCTAAAGCAACCTACACACTGGGTAAGAGAGGGAGGGGGAGGAGAAAAGAAGATGTACTGTGTGGAGGAGGGAATCAACACCGTTTGAGGCAGTAGCCCTCTCTTTACAACCACACACCAGGGCCAGACCATAAGGGGACTATGCTTGGAGTTGATGTGAAAGCACTCGAGTCAGTAAACGAAAATTAAAGATTTAAATGCTTTGCTGATGGACTGGATGCCTGGAGCTGGTAAGGACACAAAGTTCCATTCCAAAATTACAAGGAATTCAATCTCCCTACAAAAAACTAGTGAAACCGGCTTTCCAGTCCAGTTTGCCTAGAGACCCGTAGCATGCAAAATAGTCCTGAGAGGTCCCGACCGCCCCTCCATAAATCTGTTTTCCTGTGAAGGGCGGCCATAATCTCATAAGAGGGTGACGGGTGGCCCAAGCCTATAGATACACAATACATATTCCTAAATCATATGCATCAGTATGGCAATGGATAAAGTAAATAAATAAATAAAGGTAAAAGTTAGCAATTTAGCTATAAGCACGTTATTAATAATTTAAAACAGGGTTTTGAACAATGGGGTCCGATTGAAACCCTAATACCCGTATTTTAAATAAATATAATTTGCTTTCCTTTTTAATCATCTGAAATGTGCTATGAACTTTAAGCATTGGAAGTTTCCCTGGTAGTTTTGAATAAAATTTAAAGGAGTTGTTGTGGAGTAGGGGCACTAAAATCTTATATCTTTATTCTGAATATATAAAATTTATAAAGCATTTTGCCCTGGTGCTATATAATATTTAGAGCACTTATTTTTCTGGAAAATATGGTACGAATTACAGACGCAAGTCAATTAGTTATTAGCAATGTTTTTTTTTTTTTTAGACCTCAGAAATGTGGCGAAATGTCTCACTCTCCTTTCACTGTCGAGGTTTTAGTGGCCTCGGATCCAACACGAAAAATCGCTTCCGTGTCAATAATCCACTATGCTTGATGTTTTGAAGCTCAAAGACCGTCTTTTTCGGCAATTCCTGTGTCTGTAAGTAGCAGAGCTTAAAATGTGTGTGATCTGAGAAATGCAGCACTAATCAAGTCTCCTAAAAGGATCTCAAGTTTATACATAGACATATGGCACACAGAACCACAATTACATCATGGTCAAAAAGGCCAAAGCACCCCAAAGAGGCTTAGACAAATAAAAATCTTCAGACTTAAGCAGCAACTGATGTAAACAGGGTGAACTACAGGCAAAGTGCATGGGTTGCACAGAGGTTTAAACAGGCAATTATAATCCTCTCTTTTCATGCTATTAGGAGGTGATAGATAAAATTACATAATTATAATATAGTTAATGTTATTCACAATACAAGTTACAATGCAAATTCCTGACATGCAAGTTTGCACAGCAGGAATTTGCATTGATTTTGGACAGATAAACAAGCTACAGACACTGCTAAACAAACAAGGCCCATTCTACAGTCAGCAAAAACGATTAATGCAAGTGAGCAATAAACAGGCTTTAGCTTTACCCTCTTGGACTTTAGATTACACAGATCTGTCTAAAAATAAAGGAAGGATGGATTCATCAGATGGAAATGATTCATACTGTAATACTCATTCGTGCATGTCTGAATCATTTCAAGGGTGATAATTCATAGCCATAAAAATGCATTTTGTTTGTTTTCAGACTAACAAGGATTGTGTCCAGAGCTGCAGCCAAATTGCAAGGTTTAAGGTTATAGTAAGCTAATAAATAAATAAGCACTTGCTAAGCAATATCCAGAACCTTGTAAAACATCAGAATAGGCTCCAATTCAGTGCTAGTCTTCAAAATGACTGAGCAACAAAACAGAAAGAACTAGGTCAATGAAACGGGTTGGTAGATGAGAAGGACAAGGGCACAGCTGTTCATGTGGCGTGCATAAAACACCTTTCGCTCTCTAAGCTAGTCTTTTCACTGGCTGACAGTCTTCACTGCAGCATCAAAATAACAGCTTCTGATTGGGCAGCAGTGACATCACCAGAAAAGGCGGAACATTCCCACTGGGTAATAGTGATGTCATGTGTGCGAGAGCCAGACAGCCCAGCCCCGCCTCCATCTCTCCACTGCCAAGAGCACTCGTCCTCTGTGGTCTCTCTTCTGTCACTCTATCATCTTTCCTATTACTCAATGAAAAGGTCTCAATAAACCTCACCTAATTACAGTGTTTCAGGACTCCGTTTAATTTGGTCCCTGGAAATATTTCTGGACAGATTCACTGTAATTATAACAAGCAATAAAGCACAGCGTTTATATGCATGTATGGAACTATTACAGGCCATATTTCTAGTGTAGATTGAATGATGGCAGTTTACTAGGGAACACTTACATTTTCATTTGCATTGAAAGAATGCTCTGGACCATGGTTATAATGTTCTGGATCTACTGATTGAATTTGTGGCATTACCTTTATGTAATATTAAATAAATAATATTAAACATGTCCAAATTAAGTTCTTAGCAATGCATTTTACTAAACAAAAATTCGTTAGGAAATTGTACACAATATCTTCCTGGAATATGACCTTACTAAAAAGGTTAGTTCACCCAAAATGAAAATTAGCCCATGATTTACTCACCCTCAAGCCATCATAGGTGTATATGTCTTTCTTCTTTCAGATGAATCCAGTCTAAGTTATATTAAAAACTGTCCTGGCTATGCCAAGCTCTATCATTGCAGTCAGCGGATGTTTCTGTTGAACAGTCCACAAATCACGACTAAAATAACAATTGCGTGATCCCCCACTAAACGTGTCCCTTTGACACGACTCCGTGTGGGTAAGAAAGTGCCTCCTGTAGTGAATCCATGTGGTTTTGTAAGAAAAATATCCTATTTCTTCAAACGTAATAACACTTTTTCTCTCACTTCTGCTATCCTGTACTATTCGGAAGAGCTGTTTCCGCGGATGACGTAGGACGTATGCGTCCATGCGCCTCCTCTGAGATATGCTAGTCCTCACGAGTAGTTTACAGGAGCAAAGGAATGCAAAGTTTCCGGTGTTTTTTTTTTCTTTACTTTAGCAAAAGAAAACCAGTCTCCTCTGGCTTAGGCCCCTATACGATCCTCCGCATTTTTCCTTTAACAAATTCCTGCCGGTTTGTACTTCTAACTTCATAACCGGCTATCTTTTAGTTTTGTTCTCTCTCCTTATTTCGTCACTATCCGCTCTGTCAACGTCCGTACTCATCTCCCTTCTCAGTACCTGAGTACTCAGTTTTCAGATTAAAGTACTGGATTTTTTCATACAGACGCATGGATTCGCTACAGGAGCCTTTATTCCCTCCCCGGAGCCGGTGAGGCCTACATTTTCTACGGATTATCATTTATTTGACCACTTGGACTGTTGAACATAAACACCCTCCCACTGCAATGATAGAGCTTAGAAGATTTTTAATATAACTCCAACTGGATTAATCTGAAAGAAGAAAGTCATATACACAAAGGATGGCTTGAGTGTGAGTAAATCAAGGGCTAATTTTCATTTTTGGGTGAACAAACTCCTTTTTTGAATATCCTAATGATTTTTGGCATAAAGGAAAAATCTATAATTTTGATCCATACAATGTTTTTTTTTTGGATATTGCTAAAAATATACCCAAGCAACTTGAGACGGGTTTTGTGGTCCAGGGTCACACATATTAATGTGTGTGTGTGTGTGTGTGTGTTTTTCAAGTACAGACAGTACAGTTATTATTAAACAATTAAATTACCTGTATAATACTTCATACTTAAAGAATTACTTATTTACTCGCACTGTGTGTGCCTTACTGTTACCATGTTTCTTGCCGTCTTTATAAATGCAACTAAGGAACAAGTCAAACCTATTTCCTGTGGTAAATGACAAATACTGTTGATAGAGCTTAACTGCATTGCACTCTGAACAAATTCTGAATTTGACTCTGCTCACAATGGCGAGTGAAATACAATCAGCACTTGAGTCGTCTTACCATCTTTAAATTCTAACTTAAGAAAATAACTCAAGCGCTTTTTTATGACGCTCAACACTTGTTTCTCGCGCCCGGCTCTGGTCATATGGACCAGGATACCATAAAGCGCGAGTCGAAATGGAAAATGGTAATGGGCCGAAGAAGCCTAGGGTGCCTTCAACACCCAAAACAGCGTCACTGCCTAACCAGACGCTTTCGGCTCGTAACTTCGCCACTTCACCTCTGCTCATGCGCTATTCTTGCTCGCGCCTCGTGCACCTGGTTCCAGAAATCAGCCCTCTAGCATCGAGCCAGGAGGATGCACTATCGTGACAACATTAAAAGGACAGAACTCGTCTGCGCATCAGTCAGTGAAGTTCGCTGCCAGGACTGCTGTGCAACAAGCACTGATGGATGCGGACACATCTCACTGGAGCCCTGGCTCGGGCTCGTTCACGTCGCCCCACACTTACATCCGTTAGCTTCCTTCTCGGCTGAGGCATATGACTACTCCGCTGAGACCAGCGAGAGCGCCTGCTTAGGGAGGAGCTCTGTGACCATGAGCGGGATGGGGGTAGGAGAAGCACGGAGGGGCTGCTCTGCTCTTCCTCTTCTACATTAGAAACCCTTGGAGGCGTTGGAGATGCACGTGACAGGCTTTGGCTCCTATCTCGTTTCCCTTGCCCTTTATCCCAACGGTTCTTTGATATGTCCTCTTGAGGCACTTTGGCTCTTCTCTTCTCCCGTTTTCGGCTGCGAGAGTGGTACCGGTGTGGCCGTGGGCTTGGGGAACAGGACCATGACTCCGTATCGGACGACGGTGGGAGAACATTTAGGATTGGAATGGAAATGGGCTCAGCTATGGTAATTTCAGGAGGTGGTGTCACAGCCATGTTCTACAGACTTTCACGTATTACCTAGAACTTCCTGCATCAGGATTGTCTAAGGCTGCCAGTTTCATTGAGGACAAGTTTCACCATGCACAATCATTCGTTGAGAAATGCTAGATATTTCCTACTCTCTAGTCTTCTACATGTAGCCTGGAAATTCCACTAGAGCCCAAAATAAATATTCCATTATGGCAATACAATCTGATGACATTTGGAAAAGTCTGCATCCATTGCAACTCACTGTCCTGAAGAAAGAAGTCAGCAGTTCAGGTTCCTTCACAGCTGTACAGCATATATACAGCATTAACTCCTGCAGCAGGAACTCAAAAATGGGGTGGAGCCATCACTGAAATACAATTTACATAAAAATGTGCAGCCATCTCTTGTGCAGATCATTTTTAGAGGAAAGAAAAACCCAGAATTTGAGCAGTCGAATTTGTTTGCAAATGTCAAATCCATCTTCTTCCTGTTTCTCTGTTGCTACTAAAGGCGTCCTTCAAAAAAGTCTCTGCCCCTTTTTCTTCTACAAGCACAGTTCACAAAAAAATTCAGTTTTGCAATCCACCTCGTTATCGCGATTCGCACATCAGGTATGATAATATCATGTTGCTGAGGAGGATTTCTTACCTAAAGTTCCCGATATACAGACGGCCAGTATAGCCACGGGAAAAACTGTATTTGTTTTTAACTTATTCAAGCCACAGACTTAAAAAAAGGTTACTTGAACTCCTTTATATTGTACCAAAACGTATCTTTACAGATCAGTTGTATAATATTATGGTTTTTCAGGGATGAGCATACAGTACTGCCATCATTTAACGCTAATTTTAACAGTGAGTCACAGTTTTGTTATAACAAAAAGGGCCAAATGTGGAAGAGATTCAATGATTTAAAATAAAATGCATACATTTAGGAAATGTAAATAACAACTTCAAAAGTTTGAGGTCGGTAAGATTTTGGATATTTTTGAAAGAATTTCTTATGCTCACACAAGGCGCCTTATTGCTGGTCAGAATACCAAAGAAAATGATATTGTGAAATCATTCCTAATATGCTGTATTTAGTGCTCAGGAAACATTTTATTATGTACACCCCCAAAACAAAAATTTAGTTACCATAGCTGCTTGAGCTGCTTCTTAAGGCTTGCTGGAAACCATAATCCTTTGATGAACGAAGTTCAAACAGAACAGCATTTTATTCGAAATAGAAACTTTTTTGTTTACAAATTGGGTACGAGAATACGTTTGTGTTCACAAGAAAAAAAACCCGACTTTTCAACATTTTGTTGCCGGTCTTCGTCACCCTGGCACATTTTGGAGAGTATCCCTAGCTTTGCCGCGATGAACGGTGCTGCGTGATACCGGTGTTAACCCGCAAACACCAGTTACTTCACTTGCCACCGCGGTCACCGACCCCCACCCGTTCGTTTAGATTTGTTATCGGAATACAAATAATAGTAATAGTAAAAGAGCAGATACTACAATTAAAAACTGAACGTGGCTATTCAATGCAGCGTGCCGAACAACAGTCGCATCACAGATCAGATTTCATTTATCCATTGAGGAGAGTGAGTTGATCTAACTGACGAGAAGAGTGAGGTGAGACTGACAAGATGATCGCGGATGATTTAGTTTTCGAAACGAAATGCAACGTGCCTGTTTGGCAATATTTTGGATTTTGAAAATCCTGTTGACTTTTGCCGTTTATCTAAGTTGATTTTGGAAGTTTTTTTTAACATTAGTTTCTTATTTAATTGGTTCCACGTTGTTTGCTGATTTTTACTTTTATTTAAACTTTGTGTCATTTATTTATTTTATTTGACATCAAGGTGTAGCCATATGCCGTGCCTCCAAGCTTTCTTAATCGTTTTGCTAATAAACTTTCTACAAACTTCTTATTTATTTGGTTATATATTATAAATGTTTACTTATTTCCAGTTTTGTATACCTATTAAACTTTATTCAAGGTAAAGTCAAACTCGTTCAGAACGTTGTTTAAGCGACATACACTTTATTGCGGTATTTTAAAAATTCATATTGTAAGAAAAATAAACATGGTATTTTTTATGAACCGGTATACCGCCCAGCACTATCCCTAGTATCCACCGAACGTAAACACATTTGCTGTTCTGTGTTAGCTGTGCCACGCGGATACGTTTTCTACATTGTTTGCGCTTTGATCTGAACGAAAACAACATATCTGCGTGATGCAGCTGACACAGAACAGCACTGTTTATGTTAGTGAAATACTCTTTCAAAATTGTGCTAGGGTGTATAGTCATTGTTTAATAACGTTTTTTTTTTCTTGTTTCTTTGTGCACAAAGTTTCTCTAGCGTCGTAAAATACGTGGAACCCGGATGTCACATGGATCATTTAGTTACCAATGTCCTTTGCTACTGTCTTTCTCTTTTCTTCGAAAAAAATTCTTACTTACCACAACTTCTCAATGGTCAGAGGGTTGCACCCCAATACTTTCCACATAGGGCTGCACGTAATCTAAATGGAACAGGATCGCGGATTCGACAGAAGCGTGATTTCATGCTGTCTAGTGAAGAACGGTTCTGGTGATCAGCTTAAATCTCCCTCCAAGGCCAGAGGGCCGCCTCGGCTGAAACTCCCAAATCGTCCTCGCATACGAAACCCAGAAAATGCCTATACTCCCAGCTGAATAAACGAGATTCAACTGCTTTCATTGTCAACGTGACTAATAAACAGACGACCTACGGCATATATGGTTTATTGGAGTTCTTTTTATTAGAATTTTCACTACAATAAAGTATATTTATAATGCAATGCCGTTATCACTGCTTAAATACTATGAAATATGTTCCGTGCATTATTCTGTGTAAGAAGCCACATCATCTCACAGAAGGATTTTTTTCAAACACTCGACTGACGCTATGAAGTGATTTTGGAGTAAAAATATGTTATTAAATGTGGTATTTTCACCTGCTTTCAGATGGAGCAGCATTTTAATACACAGAGCCGTAGTTCACTGTCAAGCTACGCAAACAGCTTTCATAATTGTAGAACGATTTCTTCGATTTCATAATCTCGCAATAAAATCATCTGTGATTTTTTTTTGTGTAACTTGTCAGTGAACTACAGCTATGTGTAGTCAATTCTGCTCCATCTGAAAGCAGGTGATGGAGATTTACTGCTAATCACGGAACCGGCTTTACTGACTAGATGTGCATGACAATCACATTCGATTAATTGTACAGCCCTATTTCCACATAATTATAAAAACATTTATAAGAAACAATGTAAGAGAGAACAAAGTTTGCTACTAAATGAAAAGTCTTGTTGGATAATATCCTCCCATATTCTTACGATATTACTCCTCTAAATGATATCATGACTGACAAATCAGATTCAGAGCAACACAAACATAAAATCATATAACATAAGTGGATAAGTGGTGCAAAAGGGGATTTATTATTATTATGCATACACCTGCATAAGTGGTGTTTAAAGCTGTTATTAATGTATGGGTGGAGTAACCGTTGCATGATTACAGTATAATGCAGCCATCATTCTGTGATTATTTTTCATTTGTCACCTGAAAGCTTTGAGAAACACCTCTAGATATTGTGACAAGAATACAAGCTAAAAGTAGTTAATTAAACTGCTAACATGAAGGTTACAGGCTCTATCCAAAAAAGAGGTGAACCAAAACAATTACAAACTATTACAATCCAGGACAAAAAAAGCCACTGAACCTCAAGCTACTGCCTTTGATTTAACTTAAGTGTAAAACATCAACAGCTTAATCTAATAGAAAATATAATGAAATACCCAGTGAATTTTGAACAGCTGCTTTACCTATTATTGTATTATTGGCTTGTATCATGTTGCTGAACTTCCTCCAAAGGGAACAAGACACATTTTGAAAAGCAACGGAAATGCACATGTAAATAGAAAACCTGTTTTCTTTTCTAAACTGACTATCAGCTTTGCATGTTTTACCTTGGAACATTTGTGCACATTGTGTAATGTTTACTGTGGTTAAAGAAGACAAGGGTCCCCAAAACTAAGCAGTTTTTCCTGTCAGTGTTACTACAAGCTGGTGAGCCACACTGAGACAAATCAACCACCACAATACTCAAGCTGCACAATGTGTCCTCTTTATTGTTCGCTTTTTAAGATGCCTTCCTGAACTCAATGAAACTAACATAAGTATCAAGCAAAAGAAAAAAAACACTTTCAAAAATACAAACTAAAAAGCATGACCCAAAATAGTACTAACACACTCTTATCACACCAAGTGATAAGACAAACATAGCCAAATCAGCAGTCATCAATCCTGACCTTTTAAACTGTTGAGAAATTGTGCAGAACTTCCTGATCATTGCCAAATTAACATAAATTCCTGTGAAAACCTACTGAACTGTTTCATCACTAGGCTTCAGAACAAGACTGACAGCTATTTATCAAAGGCAGGGACAAGATCTGCCACTTTATTTACTTTCCTGTTTGAACAAGCTAAATCATGTCTTGGTTTTGTTTGAACAAATCAAACTAGGGCTATTAACACTTTCACTTACACACACACAAAGTGTAAAAACCAGCAGTATGATAAATAAAAACAAGTATACAAACATTTTTATCATCAAGTCATACTTCAGTTGAATGAAGGACATCAAGGGCAGATACTTTATGAACTTAACAAAAGTCTAATTTAATAATAAGAATAAAGAAAAACAATAAAATAATAAACAAACCAATAATAATAATAATTCCTACCTCCCATTGGACGAATTACCCCCATTGTTTTTTTCCTGTTCGGCCTCATACACCAGACGGGCGACAGTACGAGGAGTAATGTTAAAATCCACTTTCTCGCAGGAACACATCAGCACCCCAAAATTAGCCGGAAAGCTAACCAAACAAAGTAGCTTTCGTCGCCAGTTTTCAAATTTAGCCACTGTTTTCCAATTATGTATTAATGTTTAACTATTCCGAGTCTACATACGCGGACAAATGCGTACATGTCAAATCACACTTCAGTAAATAAACCATGCCAGGCGTTAGCAGTGCTAACGAACCGGTCAGCTGTAAGTTACTATTCAGACAGTTGAGGCGAATACTAGAAGCTAGTTGGCTAGCATGCTAATGAAACCGGTGGGAGAGAAAACGGTCCTCTGTTTACTTTTCCCCATCCGTGATTTCGCCTTTGCACCGTTCCGAAATCCTAGTCACAAGACTAGCACTAGTCATAGTTTGTTCTGTATGAATATGCCTCATTAAATTATGTAGCTATTATATTATAAGTATACGAACTTTTCCTAAGTTTAAATGCTACGCGAAGAGATAGTAAGATAGAGCTGTTTCCAATGCGACGGGCAAAACGTTTCAACAGGGTACGTTAGATTCAAAGTCCAAGACAAGTACAGTGACACTTTAATGAATAAGTAATTAAAGTATGAACACATATAAGGAGAAAAACAAATACGGACATCGTTGATATTAAAACGCAGCTCAAAGCGGAAAAAATAAATTAATGGAAATTATACTGAATTATTTACACCCCCGCCCGGTTTACTTTATGGTACAGTCGAGCGAGAATCCATCGAAAGACACTTCAGCGTGCGCAGACAACAAATAACGGGTGTTTTGGCGTTGTGTACTAACAGGCCTGTACACAAATAATTCATCTTAAACACCAATAAAGTGCTTAAAATTGCAGAAATAAATGAATAGTATATATGGAACATCTAATGAGTTCGTATTACCAAGCAATCATAAAGCATGACAAGTCATCAAAAATCCAATAGATATGTATAAGCTTAAATTATTATACACTGTAGATACATATTAAACATTCCTATCCTATAGTTCATATAATCCTCAAATTGATTTCTACATCACTAAATTTTCCCAGTCTGATTTATTTGATTACTGCACCCTCTTCAGGACATTAAGTGTAGCGTGTTTAACCTAAACTCAAAATAGAGGAGGAATACTTTAATAATATGGGAGTCCAACAATGACAGTTTGAAACATTTAGATTGGTTAATAGAAATCCTAAAAGAGTGAAGTGTGCGTAGGTATTGGATAAAACTGCTTACCTTGAATGCTTGTTTCAACGCTTTTAATAATCATTAATCTATCAAGCAATGAGAGGTGAGTTTGGAATAGATATTTTCTTGCCCGTTTCAGCCAGTTTCTCGCCAAGAATTGGGTCACCTTGCTTTCAGAGGGCTAAAGAAAAACACAGACACTTTATTATGCCTATTAGGCCTACTGAGGCGACTTGTTGACCATTCCCCTGTTGAAAAAACCAGCATATGATGGTTAGGTATGTTTTGAAGCATGACTGCTGGTTAAGCTGGTCCTTTGCTGAGTTTCAATCTGGGCCCCCTTTGCCAGTGACATGACGCAGCCATAAACCAGCAAATACTAGTTTATAACCACAAGGACCACATAAACCAGCTCACAGTAAACGTTTAAGCCAGCAAAGGATCAGTTTAAACCAGCAAATGACCAGCTTAAAACAGCAAAGGACCATCTTAAACCAGCATGACCAGCTTAAACAACCACATGGACAGCTTAAACCAAAGGCCATCTTAAACCAGCAAAGGAACCAGTTTAAAACCAGCCAAAGGACCACGTAAACCATTCATGGACTATGATTAAAACCGCAAAGGCCAGCTTAAACCAGCAAAGGTACCAGCTACACCAGCAATGGACTAGTTTAACCACAAACGGAACCCCTTAACCCGCAAAGACCCGCTTAAACCGCATCCATCGTCACAACAACTAACCTCACTATGCTGTTTTTTTCAACAGGGTCATCTCACAGTCTTCTTACCTTATGATTATATTTAATTCTAAATTGTATAAAAACAAAACAATCTCCTGAGATGTGTTCTTGAACTTGAAGATTTACAGCAAACCACCGAGCTGTAAATTCAATATTAACCGTTTTGTATGTTATCATGCGGAAAGATTAGGCTATAGATTATTTAATGTATAGACTATGCTATGTAAACAGACTGTAAGATGTTCCGGTCTCTACAGCTTTTCCTTTCAATCAGGTTCCGCGAGAACGTTTCGTTTATTAAAACATATGAAGTAACCTTGACTCACCACTTAATTCGATTCTGACAGGGTTTCAGCACGTGTTTCCTCTCTAGTGCCAGTGACTCGTCTGATTTTATGAGTTGTGTTCGTTGTGGTAATTCGCTCTTATAGGTCTTCCGCAGGGTTGTTTGTGCTGAACGTATTCTGCTGCCGGCCACGAATGGGCTACACTCGTGATTCGGTCTGGTGCGAAATATAAAAGTGTTTCCACCATCTCGCGTGTCCTAAGCGAATTAGGTGTGGCGACGCTTTGCGTACGGCCTGCTCTGTGTTTGGGGAGGGTTGTCTGACGTTTCGGGCGTGACCATAACAACAACCTGCCACTTCCATAAAGTTGTATCAGTTCTAGGTCTACTCAGATAAACCCCTGCTCAATCTGACATACCTTGACTTGTCAGTGTAACACTTTCCCCTTACACATAACACACACAAGTGAATCTGATTTTGCCTAATTTTTTAAGCATTTATGTTGTTGAACAAATGTTGTTTGTTGTTTTGTTTTTTGTTTTGGGTTTTTTTTTAATCTATCTATGGCCTATGCCTTATTAGTCTGTCACATCTACACTAGTCGAGTATCATTTTCCATTAGCAATTGTTTTGCTGAACCTTGCTGTCCAATGAAAACTTCTTGTCCCTTTTATGTGCTCAAGACTAAGTAAACTGACATTGAATGTAAGTGCCTTGAAAAGAAAACAGAGAAGCTGTGTGATAAACCATAGCAAAATAACGCTGTTTCAGCACATACACACAATTTAGCAACTAAACTTTAAAGCAGTGCACATTTTAAAACTTCTACAATTGCGAAGTCATACTTTGGTTTAGACATTTTGACTTTTTTTCTGAAGATTACAATCAATAAGACTTTATCTTCAGTGATATCACACATTGTGAGGTGTTAGCAAAATATGCACAATATGTATTAGGTATATACTGTACAAACAAAACCATTATCAACATGATCAAATACTGCAGCTTGTAAATTTGTACAGGTATATCCTCTATAGAACAGACTTTAGCATCTTCGAAAGGCACCTGCCGTTAATTTACTCTAAGCTCATTTGTCAGTAACATTCCGTGGAAATTCAAGCAGAACTATTTTGAATGTCAACTCTCTTTTGTGTTCCCTGTGATAGCACTGCATATTGCAAAATTATAAAAACTATTCACATTTTTACTGAATACTGACACTTATTCTTAATAAATGTGAGCAGAGCTCCTTTCCTTATCATTTCAAACAAAAGCCGTTGTAAGTATGTTAGAACACTGTGGCATCTGCAGCTCTCTAAGGAAGAAGGAAAATGCAAATGTTATTATAACTGAGTAAAAACAATCCCGTTTCCATAGCACTACATTTAGCTAACTTGTTTATTCATTTTCAGGAGCACTAACCACAACCACGAAGGCTCAGGTCTGGATCTCAGTAATGTCCTTGACTATTGGCGTATGGCCCTTGAAATGAACTCATCACTACAACTAGTTTACTTTTAATGCATCACGTTCATTCCTTAAATCTAACTAGAAACATAAAGATGATTTCTGAGAATTTTGACATTAGGAAAGCAGGCCTGTGCTCATTTGATATGGCAAGCCATTTCAACATGAATTCCTTAAGATTAACTAGTAACTATTACTTATTTTTTAAATCATTACTAAATGATGTATCTTTTTTACCAGTAACTATTCAGTAGATACTACAAGATATTCAGTACTTATTTTCTAGGGCTTACTATTCCAATAGTTAGAAACAGTTTTTAACTTGACCAGACTATAAAGTAGTCATTCTGAGTAGTCATTAAGTAAAAAAAAAGTAAGATAGGCCTATATAGTTGCGTCTCATTAACAGGTATCTACTAAATGTGGTAAAATTGAAATAGGTCCCAGTATTAATTGGAATACATTCTAATCAAAAGTGAATTTTTGATACCTGAACACAGATCTCCATAGAATTCAATGGGGACAAAAGCAATTCATTAATAATAAATAAACAGTTACTGTCAGTGTTGGGGTAGTGATTAGCAAGGAGTTGACTGGAATAGAAGGAAATGAATAGCCTAGATACTATTGAATTATTTCTAGTACAAGTACTAAAAAGCATAAAATAGGCAATAGTTAAGGGAATAAATGTTAAAACGGCATGCCACGTGAGTATTAGGCGATTTTATAGCAACTGGATGCCGCTCCTCTGAATCTGACTTCTCAAATTGCGAGTTGAGTTGCAAGCACAATGATTCACACAGTCTATCCTTAGCTCTCCTAAACTTCAAAGTCTGCTGCAAGAAACGGTCTGTTTTAGCGACGTGGTATTATTTTAAAACGCATTCCTTTAAATCAGTTGAACGCTGGAGGATTGTGTTTAAATGTATGTTTTTAGGAAAATCAATTGAAGAGCGCAAATGCGATTTGTGTTTTGGATTTAAAATAAGAAGAACTGAGACTGTTATGGCCCAGTAATGTTTATGAAACTGTGATAATAAGAGAAACGTGGGACACGCTATTTCGAGGAAGCGATTTATAATCCATCGGTTCATACAACTGTGTGAACTGTGAAAATGGCACTGGGAATGATTTCACTTTTGGCTCTCTGCATCTTTTATATTCAAGGTAAGTTATAACACGCTACTGGGAAAGTATTTAAGAAGATACAACGATTTAGAGGAGATTATATATTTAGAGTAAAATTATCGAGTGTAACATTAACGTACAGTCAACAGATGATTCTTATTTGTCATTTTATAAGCTGCATTAATAACATCTCTAGTTAAGTGAACTATTACTAACTATTAACATGCAGCAATTTATACATTTATTGAGGCAAAATACCTAGTTGACAGTTAGTTAATAGTGAGAATTGTCCCAGTGTGACCACAAAATGAGTGGGGGTTCAATCTTCAACTGGCTGTCAGGAGCCGCCACTGACAGGTCATGTGACCTGCCAATGGCTGGTGGAAGCTGCCAGTCTGATTCTGGCAGGTCACGTGACCTGCCGGTGGCAGCTGCCAGTCTGATTCTGGCAGCTGCCAGTGGTTGGTGGCAGCTGCCAGTCTGATACTGGCAGCTGCCAGTGGCAGGTCACGTGACCTGTCAGTGGTTGGTGGCAGCTGCCAGTCTGATTCTGGCAGCTGCCAGTGGCTGGTGGCAGCTGCCAGTCTGATTCTGGTAGCTGCCAGTGGCTGGTGGAAGCTGCCAGTCTGATTCTGGCAGGTCACGTGACCTGCCAGTGGCTGGCTGGCAGCTTCAGGCAGCCGCTGTAGATCTGCGAGTAGAACGCCTACCCTATCACTCTCGCTGCAAGGAAATACACTATTTTATTATTAATATATTTTTTTGACTCTTGACCTTTTAGGTTTTTTCCCCCAACTAAAGCAGTCAAATGAACGTGATCACGGCTGTTTGCTTACTGACGCTTTGTTGGACGCTCAACCAGCCAGCCTCTGCTGCCTCTCATTCCTAGGAAATCATTCTGATTTTATTTTTGTTATTTCTACATTGTTTTTGTAAACAACTTTGAGTCAATTAATATATTATTTGCGTTCATGTCCTCCTATAAGTTTCCTCCAGTCAGACTTTTTAAGCTATGAGTATGCCTATGCGTTCCCCACCACTCCTGCTGCAAGGAAATGCATAATTTTATTATTGTGAATGTTCTTTTGAATGTATTTTTAATATAATATAGGTTTAAAGAGGTTTAATTAGTAGTCTAATGGCTGTGATCCCAGTTGGTGGGTTACTGCCGCTTCCGTACAGCCAGCTGCCAGTTTAACGACTCTCACTGCAGTGAAATTAATTGTTTTATTATTATTAATGCATTCTTATGAATGTACTCTTTTATATCATAGGCGTATAAGGGAGGTTTATCCTGAATAAAGGAGACAAATGGCCGTAACACCGACTGGTGGGTCTGACGCTGCTCTGGCCGCTCAGTCCAGCCAGTGGCAATTGAGCTCTAATTTTGACGCGTTCTCTACCACTCTAGCTGCAAGGAAATACATTAATATTATTATTAATATATTCTCATGAATCTATTCTTTAAGATCATATAGGGTTTAGGGTGTTTTATCCTTATTTAAGTGGTCAAATGATCGTGATCCTGACTGGTGGGTTGCCTACTCTTCAGTCCTAGCCAGCTGCTATTGAGCTGCGAGTTTAACGCGTTCCATAGACTCTCACTACAATTTAATTCATTTTTTTATTATTATTAATGCATTCGTGTGAATCTATTATTTATATGATTGATGTTTAAGGAAGATTCATCCCGATTAAAGCCGTCAAATTGCCGTGATCCTGACTGGTGGGTTACTGACGCTTCGCTGGCCGCTCATCCAGCCAGTCACTGTTAAACTTAAAGATTATCGTGTTCTACCACTCCCGTTGCAAGAAAATTAATTATTTTATTATTATGTATAGGCTATATTCATATGAATCTATCATTTTATATGTTATATGTTTTAGGGAGGTTTATCCAGATTAAAGTGGTCAAATAACTGTTATCCCGACTGGTGGGTTACTGACATTTAATCTAGCTAGCCGCTATATGAAGCTGCCAGTATAACATGTTCTCTACCACTCTCTCTGCAAGGAAATATTTTATTTTATGATTATGAATTCATTCTTATGGGTCTGTTATTTTACATGATCGGCATTTTAGGGAGGTTTATCTCAAATAAAGTGTTCAAATGGCCGTGATCCGGACTGGCAGGTTATTGCCGCTTGCACTGGCTGCTCAATCGGCCAGCCGCAAGAGCGCTCCGAGTTTAGCCTACCACTGTCTCTGCAATTACCTATTATTATTTTATGATTATTAATATATTATTATAAGTCTAGTCTTTTAAACTGTGGACATTTTATCACAAATAAAGTGTTCAAATGACTGTGATCCGGACTGGTGGGTTACTGCCTTTCAGTGCAGCCAGTCATTTTCAGCTCCGAATTGAACGGGTTCCGTATCACTCCATAAAACATTGAATATGTAAAAGAATAAAGTCATATGAACAGATGTACAATAAAAAATTTATATTATTATTCCCGTATAGAGTGGAAGGAGAGCAACATAAATCTGCCATAAATCAATGGTTCCTGACAGTGGACTTCCAGCCGCCAGGCAGCCAACCACTGGCAGATCACGTGACCTGCCAGAATCAGACTGCCAGCTGCCAATGGTCACTGGTGCTGCCAATCAGTTAGGGATTGAACCCCTAATGGAGTTTAAGTTGGCTTTCTTTTATATAATTATTAAAAAGCATTGCAGTTTGTCCTGTTGTCGCTGAAATTACTTTGAGAAAGATTCTTGTTATTGGGATAATTCACGTTTTAATAGGCATTTGTATACTTTACATTATTGCATAACAAATGTTATTACATAACATAAATCGTAAAATCGTCACAACTAGTGGCAGTATCCATACAAATTAGAATGATTTCCTTGGAATGAGAGGCAGCAGCGGCTGGCTGGTTGAGCGTCCAGAGAAGCGTCAGTAAGCAACCAGTCGTGATCATGTTCATTTGACTGCTTTAATTGGGATAAACCCACCTAAAACGTCAATCATACAAAATAATAGATTCATAAGAATATAGTCATAATAATAAAAATGTATTTCCTTGCAGTGAGAGTGATATGGAACGCGTTATACTCGCAGCTCAGCAGCGGCTGGCTGGTTGAGCGTTCAGAGAAGCGTCAGTAAGCAACCAGTCGTGATCATGTTCATTTGACTGCTTTAATTGGGATAAACCCACCTAAAACGTCAATCATACAAAAGAATAGAGTCATAAGAATATATTTATAATATTAAAATAGTGTATTTTCATACAGCGAGAGTGATAGGGAACGCATTATACTCGCAGTTTAACCGTGGCTGTCTGACTGATCCGCCAGTGGAAGCAACAACCAGCTGACAGTTGAGATCACGGCCATTTGGGCACCTTATTTGTAATAAGCCTCTATAAAATGTCGACAAATTAGAAGACTAGACCCATAAGAATATTTATAATCATAAAATAATATATTTCCTTGTAGAGAGAGTGGTAGAGAACGCGTTAAACTCGGAGCGCTCTTGCGGTTGTCTGACTGATCCGCCAGTGGAAGCGTCAACCAGCTGACAGTTGAGATCACGGCTATTTGGGCACTTTATTTGTAATAAGCCTCTGTAAAATGTCGACAAATTAAAAGACTAGACCCATAAGAACATATTAATAATCATAAAATCATATATTTCCTTGTAGAGAGAGTGGTAGAGAACGCGTTAAACTCGGAACGCTCTTGCGGCTGTCTGACTGATCCGCCAGTGGAAGCGACTATCAGCTGGCAGTTGAGATCACGGCCATTTGGGCACTTTTTTTGTAATAAGCCTCTATAAAATGTCCACATATTAAAAGACTAGACTTATAATAATATATTAATAATCATAAAATAATATATTTCCGTTTAGAGAGAGTGGTAGAGAACGCGTTAAACTCGGAGCTCTCTTGCGGCTGTCTGACTGATCCGCCAGGTGGATCTTGTTAAGGCATACTGCCAGCCAGCCACTGACAGGTCACGTGACCTGCCACTGGCAGCTGCCACCAGCCACTGGCAGGTCACGTGACCTGTCAGTGGCGGCTCCTGCCAGCCAGTTGAAGATTGAACCCCCACTCCAATTTTCTCAGCCTAACTACATACCTGCGGTCTTTGCAAAACAATGGATGTTCAAAAGTATTTGGCACGTATCGGCTGTTCGGGACCATGTCCTCCAACGCTGGAGACATTGCGATACGTTCACCTGAATCACTTAATGACAGTTCCCTTTGAGAATCTCACTATTCACATCGGAGAACGGGTCAGGCTGGAGTTGCCACTTTTATATGAAAAAATCGTCGTCCTGCGCCGCGGAGGGAGGGGGCGGGAGAGGGGGGGGGAGGATTCTGCTATGAGAATAATGGGCTCTTCTCAGGGCTTCTGTCTCAGATGGGCTTCGACGTGACTATTCTCTCCGCACAGGTCAGGAATCGGTTCACCGGTGCTTACGGGCCTCCGTTCGACCACTTCATCATGATGCTGAAGCTGGAGGGACACAGGTGGCTCTGTGATGTAGGGTTCGGATCCGGATTCCAGCTCCCTCTCTCTCTTGAGACAGACAGTCCTCAAGTTCAGAGCCACGGAGCGTATCGCCTCAGATCTCAGGGAAACTTCATTTTCATGGAAGTGAAATCTGAGACTGAAGTATCAGGGGTTGGAGAAGAATGTTGGACGGAACAGTACAAATTCACCCTGGAGCCACGTGAACGAGATGAGTTCAGAGCCATGTGTGATTACCATCAGAGTTCTGCTAGCTCGATTTTCTTCTGCAAGTCTCTCTGTTCACTCTTACTGCCCACTGGAAGAATCACAGTCAGGGGCCGCAGACCGATTATTACCAGTCTGTCCTCAGTGGATGGACAACAAGCTACACAAACCACAAGAGATCTTTCAGATGAAGAAATCACAGAGTTGTTGAGAGAAAAGTTTGGAATTGTTCTTCATTCTCCACTCACTCCAAAAGATGTTGAGATTGTACCACCACCAGTTACATATTAAGGGGTTATTTGTTTTGTTGGTTCTCTTTAATGCGTTTTAAGATGGTAGCTTATCCCCCCCCCCCCCCCCCCCCCCTCCCATTAACACATATGGAAATAGTTAATTATGCATTTACATTCACTTTGCACTCCTTAAGTCTTGTTGATAACATCACTCAGGGCATGAATGTAGGCTATTTGTAACCATTTATTGGTCTATGTAGAAGATTAAGATGTTAAAAGTTGTTCTTTGAAGTGCCTTTTCCAATTAGTAAAAATTATTTTATGTACATTTATCTTTAACCATCAGACAAAATATATCTTCTTTAATAAATTCTAGTAACATTTTGAAAGAAAATTAATAAACTTTGGTTGATGTGTTAAGAAAATGCGTATAACTCCAGTAAACGGCGTGAGCTGCATTGTTCCAGTGTTATTTTAGTAGCCTATTAGTATTTATTAATATTTAGAATTCGCTTTTATTTTTATTTTATACTACTTTGCTAGTTTTAGTCATTTTGTTGTGTTCTTTTGTCATTTAAATATTTCTGTTTTGCCTTAATTTTTTATTTCAGCTTTAGTTTTGGGAATAGTGATTATAAAATTTTAGGAATTTTAATACTTAGCCTATAGTTAGCTGTCAAGGCAACATTTTTGATTTTCGAAGTTTTTCATCTAATGTTTTAGATCAGCTTTATTTAAATGACCGAAAACGATGTTTAATAGTTTTAGTTTTACAGTCACAACATTATTCATATTAATAATGTTGTGATTGTAAAACTAAAACTATTACACATGAGGGACACAAAAGATATAAAAAGTAACATCTAATTTTAATAGCCTACGGACCAGATAATAATGCTTAGGACAACAACTAAGAGAATGTGACATTGTTTATTTATATTATTCTTTACAAAAACGTTTCGAAATATTTATACGTCGCTGAGAAGTTTGTCCTCACAGAGTTGCCGTAGCAGAGAAAAAGATGTCATATCTTGGGAAAATAGCCAAGGTAAAAAATATATATGTATATTTTATTTCATTACATGAATTCGAATTTTGCAAGTACGGTTGTATTTTTGTTTGTAACTAAATTAGATAATTATGCATAATAAGAAAGCTGAGATTTTTCAGTAAAGCGTTTATTTTGAGAATGCGCTACAGTGCAGCAGTGATGTAGCTAAGCTAACGGGAGCTTATTGACCTGGTAGTGTTTTTGTATTTTTATATTTAAACTAAATGAATTATATTATGTCCGGAATTCTAGAACATTATCTTCTGAGAGTGTGGCTCATCTTGAATCATGTGAAACTGATGTTTTAGTACAACTCTTATGCCTCATTTTTCTTCCTTAATTTCAGTTTTCCAGTACTTGTACATAATATGTGAATCCATAATTTGCTTTGTTTCTAAGGTTATTATGACTTGTTTAATGTTCGTTTTCTCTGCCCTTGTTGAGGTGGCAGTGCCCGGAGCCCTTGGCCTGATGTCTGCCACTGTTTTCGCAGCAAGCGAGGCCAAAGAAAATAACACCACCCTGATGACGGATGAGGTACTTCCTGTGCAGTGTGTTTTGGGATGGTGTGGGGTAGAATGAGGAGGTCATTGACATGATGTTGAAGGGCTTTTACAACACCCCTATATTTTTCAGCTTTCACTCTATGACACACCTGAGTCCCAGCTGAGGTACGAGGAGCCCGAGGTTGGTCATGTTGAGCAGGCTGCAGCATCTCTGAGGAAGACAGTGGAGCCTTATATTTCATGGTGTCAGGTATGCTGTTGTACTGACAGTGCATAGTGAAGTGATTCAATAAGAAAGTTTGAGTTTTAAAGGGGTCATGTGATGCGATTTCATTTTTCCTTTCTCTTTGGAGTGTTACAAGTTCTTGGTGCATAAAGGAGATCTGTAAAGTTGCAAAGATTAAATTCTCAAATCCAAAGAGATATTTTTTTTATAAAAGTTAAGAGTCAGCCACAAAACGGCTACCTAAACGGCTTGTTCTAACACACCCCCACATGTCTACGTCACGAAGAGTTGCATAACACCGCCCAAATGTATACACAAAGAAAGAAGGCATAACTTTTATTCAATTCCTCGCTGTGTTTTTTTGGCCTTGCCGCCGCCGCCTTGTCGTGAAGACGCTGTGTGCTTCGTTCTGAAAGCTAAACGACTTTTTTTGTTCTTCCAAAAGAGGACGATATCTGCTTCATCATGCCTGGAGCTGATCCGTTCTGGTCGCTGAGGAAATACTTCAACTTAGTGCTGTGGATCGCCGGATCGGCTTTCACTGTTTTCCACAGCTCCTTCTGCCGGGACCGTGCCGTTCTCGACCGCCTCCCCCTCAGCTCACTCTTGCCGCTGCTTCAGCTCACCGCTCAGCCAGGGCTTTCGCTCACGCTAGGGCCAACGCTGTGTGTTTCCTTGTGAAAGCGACTACTACTTTGTTTGGCCTTCCAAGAGACGATATCCGCTTCGTCATGCCTAGAGCTGATCTGTTCTGGTCGCTGAGGGAATACTTCAACTTAGTGTTGTGGATCGCTGGCACATTTTATGGAGGACTTTTTACTGATCCTGGGAGAGTAACGTTAGACTAAAATGCCGGCAGTTCTGACTCACGTAAGTAAGTTTTCTTTTATCATTTATCACTGATGATTTAAACACGAGTTTTGGGCAGTGTAGAGTAGCACTTGGTGTTTGTCGTTTCTCCGATCACAAATGTAGACGTGGTTTTATGTTTATGCGGCGCGGCGCGGCGCAATGCAACGCAATGCGTAAAAAAAACAGTATAAGTCATTATAATATGTAAATATGTCCCCACTGGATGCAACAAACGCCTCGTTTGTAATGGGTTTTAATGTTTTTTGTGTCGTCGCTCCGACTGGGACACGGCATCACAGTATGGTAGGGGCGTAAAATTTCCGTCACACGCTTGATGTATTCGGGCCAATCACAATGCACTGGATAGCTAGCCAATAAGAGCACACCTCGCTTTTCAGAACGATGAGTTTGTAAAAAGGGTCGAGCAAGGCGTGGCATAGAGGAGAAACAATAATGTACCGTATGTGGAAAATAATGTTTTTTTAACTTTAAACTGCATAAACACATTTCATTACACAAAATGCACAAAATAATGTTCTTTTTATCAGCAGCATATGACCCCTTTAAGATGCAGTGGTTACTAACACAGACACATAGATGATATACGTAATACAATGATTCATATCTCCTCCATATTTTATAAATTATGCATTATCATAATGTTTGGTTTAAAGTTTTCATGATTTATTTATGATTCTTGTCCACCTGCAGGAAAAGACACAGTTTGCCATGGAGAAAGTACAGGCAAGTTATGTTGTTCATTTCTAACAACTTCACAATTATGCTCATAATTTATGACTGTGGTACTGAATTAATCGGTAATGTTTCTCTCTTTCAATCATAGTCTTACTACAAGACAGTTGAGCCTGGTGTGAATACCACTCAAAGTATTGTAAAAGGTATGGACGCAAACAAATACTCGTCAATACCAGGGGTTTTCTATATTTGATGCCACAGACCCCCAAATATGATCAGACTCATGAGAAGAAATCCTATTATTACATTTGAATGCAGCTATAGATTTTTTTTATGTATAAAGACCCAATTTATAATGTCAGGAATAAATATGTATTAATAATTTAATTAAGTTTATAAGTTTTTATAGTCAGTATAATACTGTACTGTTATGTTTTTTATATTTACTTAATTTTTTTTTTTTTTGTTTATGATCATTTTTAATCTGTTTTTGTTATTGTATTCAGTCTTTACTAAGTTTTTTTTAATTAATTTTGTAAGGATTTATATATCTTTTTTTCATAATCTACTTCTGTATTGTTTATTTATTTTCATTTACATTTTTTCTATAAACATTTCCATGGTTATACGAAACGGCATTGCATTTCTTTTTTTTCAGACATGTATGTGTTTTTGAGCAACCCTCCATCTGAGTTCTTCCCCAGTGTGGGTGTTATAGGATTCTCTGGAATTCTTGGACTTTATTTAGCAAAAGGTATGATTCTTACTCCATTATTATTGATTCAATTTTGATCATAAGGTCTTTGACCTTTAACATTTGTTTTGTGTTATTTTTAAGAACCGCTTTTGTTCTCTCTGTTGTGTTGTGTTTTGTCCCGACAGGCAGCAGAATCAAGAGGCTGATGTTCCCCACTGGGCTGATGGTTCTGAGCACTTCCATGTTCTACCCACAGCATGCCGCCTCTGTTGCCAGGGCAAGTTAACAGTTCTTTCTGTTTAGATGGACAGAGTCTGTTGTTGTTTCTCAGCAGGCCATCCAGTACAGACTGCAGTAACTGAGGTTTTGAATAAAGTAATATCAACTACTGTACTTGTGTCCTCCTGGGATATTAACAGCGCTTGTCTGGAGGAAATGCAGTCTGTGAATTGTATGTTCAGATAGTCAGTGTTCCTTCCTCTTTTTTTCCTGTCTGGCCGTCCATAAGTGCTAAACTAGAAAGTGGAGGGATATTTTGAGAATTTTTCCATGGATAAACTCAGTCAAATAAAGTGAATAATAGGCTACTCCCTGCCTCACAGGAAAAGCTCTGAAAATTATATGAAGACTAATAAGCATGTTTTACTGTTTCGCACAGATTTGACGAAATTAAAAAATCAGACATTAGTCCACTGATGATGGGTAATATGAATTGACTGTTTTTTCAACATACATTTTTTTTTTAATAGACCACAAAACACTACATCTTTTCCTGGGGTTCAGAAGGGCGAGTTGTTTTGGAGGAGCTGCTGAGAGGGAAATCATCATCCAAGGACAAAGTGAGGAGAAATCTGATACTTGGCACAGTGTTGTACTAGTTTTTTCCTCTTTTTGAAGACAGAGTTCATACAGTGCTAATGTCTTGAGCAGATTCATCCAAATGTCTTAAATGAAACTGTGATCGGTAAGATGTTTTTTCAATGTTTTTTTTTATCTTAAGCTGTGTTCATCTCATTAAAAATTCAGTAAAACAGTAACATTGTGAAATCATTTAAAATACTTTTATATTTTATATATTCAAAACGTCGTTTATTCTGTGATGGCAAATCTGAATTTTCCAGAGCCTACTCCGTCTTCAGTGGCACCGATCCTCATAAATCATTATATCTGCATTTGCTGTTTCAAGAAAAATGTATTAAGATCATGTTGAAAACAGTTGTGTTGTGCTTAATAATGGAAGGAGTCCAAAGTCAAGATTGTGCGATGATTTTGATGGCACATATATTTAACATTAAGATCATTCTAGAATTTGTAGAATAAACACTCTTGCTTCTCTATGACTTTTTACCTTTTTCTTTCCAGGTTGAAAAAACACAGAAAACAGACAGCCAGAAATCAAGTTGAGACAAAGCAGTACATTTTACGAGGAGTTTCCTGCTTTGCACCTGGTTCTCTTATCAATGCACGGATCAGTTTTGTGGTATTTGCTATATTATTGTGTTGGTCGTCTTTACTGGAATTGTATATTTGACTTATGTTTTCTGTGCACTATATAAATTTACTTTTGTACATAAATGTACACTGCAGCAGTAACCATTTGGGCCAACCTGAAAAAAGAGCTACACACCTGACTTGCACTGTGAAATTTCCAGACATTTTTCAACAACTCAGCGACTTTTAGGTCTTACTGATGGTTCCTATTGTATTTCCAAAATTTTCTACACCAGTGTTGTCGTTGCATTCTCTAGAACCTTCCCGTGCCACTATACAAAGATCAAATTTCAAACTTGCATAAGTTTTTATAATCTTCACAAACTTCTGATTTCACAAACCACATTGATAAGTGGACCATGTAACATGAACCTAATCTGGACATAAACAAAGGGATATTCTGCAAAGTACAGTATTCTCCAGGAGAGTTATACCATCCATTCTGTTCATTCACTCTACAGAGCAGATAGATTCATTTTTTCATCTTTTTACCACTGTGACTAGGAGGAAAACTTGAAGGTGTTAACTTACGCAAATAATTAATTACAAGACATCACTTTTTCTTTTCCTTTTTTAGACTTTTAATGCATTAAATTGGACACAAATAAAAGACTATTGATAAGCTGATCTGACATACAAACTACAGAATATGATTGAAATAGGATGAATACAAGCACTATAACTTCATCTCAGAGTAAATTGCTGGGTATTAATATGATGAATACCCACAGAGTATTTAAAAGTATTTTGTGTAAGCATTAAAGTATTATTTAAACTGAGAAATGGCTGTGAGCCATCTCTAGTTCCTCTTTGAACACTGGAACATCGGGCCAGCTCACTCTTCGGCAGACATTTTCAGGAGATTCTCCTTATCGATCCTGAAAAGTCGCCATCCCTCCTGCAGCGAGAGGTCGGAAGCCCCGCGTCGCTTGTAAAAGTCGATGGATGCCTTGTTGGACTCAGCCACGATGAAATGCATGCTGCTGCACCGATTCTTTACTGCTGTCTGCAGGTGGAAACAATGTTTAGACGTGTAATGCATAAAATCATTTAAAGATGACATAAAACACTTACATTTCTGTGGTCTACTATGAGTTTGAAATTACTTGCTTATAACTATAATTTTGTGTCAGCAATTACACAGTTTTGTATCCATTTTTGTCTTTAATGATGCAAACTGTATGTGCAACAAATGTAAACAGGATGACTTACATCACTGAGGGTTTTCAAGATTTCAGACCCAATTCCAAAACCTGTGAAGCATGAAATGGTCAAGGGAATTTAGGATGCACCTAGTTTCATAAAAGACAACTTAATTACACACCCTTACCTCTGTACTCTTTCATTACATAAAAAATCTTCAAGGTACAGCATTTGCCAATCCAGGTCATAGGTGACGTAAGTCCATGGCAAAATCCAATCACAGAATAACCTGTAGTGAACCTGTGTCTTACATAATTGGCTTCATCTTGTTGCATGAATAGTAATATTAAAATAATAATAATAAAAAAAAAACATGATAAAACGTTCAACAACACATTTTGTTTCTATTGGTCTACCTATAAACGGTCTATTGCGCTATTCACCATGTTTAAGTTCACTAAAGATCATCTTTGTCTTGATATTTACCCTCGACTTTCTGATGCTCGGCTGGCACGTCTGCGACCACACAGTGGTAAAATGGTTGGTTTCCAAATCCGTCTTCGAGCAGATCTAAACACAGAACATTTGTTGTCACTCCTGGCCAACTACTGAGCAAATGTAACATTTGATCAATAATGTGAACTCACCTTTCTCAGTTAATATAACTTGGTCTTCCATTTCTTCATACTTAGCGAGTTCCTGTAGAAGGTGGAAAGAAAAGATGCGGTTTGAACTTGAACTTGTTAGAACGTCAAGTTCTGTAGGCGGTGGGCCTAGGGCTTGTTTTCATGCAGGGTCATATTTGCATACTCCATCTATGTCATGAAACTTTTAAAAACAATTTAACATAAATATAAAGATCATAATAAGTGTGACATTAACTTTTAATATAATAACATGGAACAGTACACCAATAAACGCATTTTAAAGCATATTTATAAACCTTTTTAAAACGTTTCGACATCATATTTTGCTATCCTAAATAATAATGCACTTCAAATATACACATGTAACTAAACCAGTGTGAAATCTACCTTTATTAGTCGCAATATGTCAGGCACGTCTTTGGGTTCCGCTTTACGCAAATTAAAACTGGCCATTTTCTTCTTTTACTCTTTTTCCCTTTTCTCACTAGTCCTCTATATGTGAAGAGAAGCAAAAGGTGTTTCTTCATTCGCTTCCCAGAATATTACCCTCCGCTGTCAAGTTTTGGGCTTCTCCTGGATGGGACTCGCATGCAGCAGCTGACCCGGCTGTGTTCACCTGGCTTTAGTAAATGTCCTTTGTTTGTCAACTCGGGCATATATATTTGCCGGTGGGGGAGGGGTTTGGTTACCATAAGAACGTTTTTTCCGATCGCGGACCAATAGCAGCTGTCCATTTGAGCTACGTCACTACACACCGTTATGCTGGTGCATATATATCAGTGGGATCAAAACACTGTAGGAATGTATGTATTTTCAACCGACATTTTGTTCGTTTGAAGGACATTTCCTCTTGAGTAATGTAGAATATGTGTAAATATGTGACAACATTTTAGCATTTTTATG
>JADLZN010010446.1:0-141871 GCA_018155175.1 Sinocyclocheilus anophthalmus
AATGCCTTAGCAACCGCACGGTAACATCTAAATCCACTCCAAACAGCCTAGCAACTGCATAGTATAATAAACACCACTCAGAACACCTTAGCAACCACAAAGCAACACCCTCAAACAACCGTCGCAACTGCATAGGAAGTCTAAAACGCACTCAGAACCCCTTAGGCAACCATAGGCAAAAAAACCAAAAAGAACCCATCTAAAAAACCCCTTAGCAACCACATAACCACCCTAATACTACTCAGGCACCTAGCACCACGTACAACCGCTAAAACTCCCAAACACCGTACCCCGATAGCACATCAAACCACTCAGTACCACCTTAGCACCCGCATAGCAACCCTAAGACTACTCTAACAACCGACCACCACATAGCAACATAAAAAGACACCTTACCACCGACATAGCGACCTCTACAACCCACAACACCACAGCAACTGCATAGCAACATATAAAACATTCTGAACACCTTAGCACCACACAGTAACATCTAAAAAACACACCTTAGTCACCACATAACACCCTAGTAACCACCCAGAACACCTTAGCAACCACCTACAACACCTTAGTAACCACCCATAACACCCTAGCAACCACATAGCAACATAAAAACTCATCAGAACAACCTAGCAACCACACAGCAACATAAAAACTACTCAGAACAACCTAGCAACCGCATAGCAACATAAAAACTACTCAGAACACCATAGCAACCACATAACACATCAAAACCACTTAGAACACCCTAGCAACCACATAACAACATAAAAACTACTCAGAACACCTTAGCAACCACATAGCAACCTCTAAAACTACTCAGAACACCCTAGCAACCGCATAGCAACATAAAAACTCCTTAGCAACCACATAGCTGCCTCTACAACCACTCAGAACACCCTAACAACGGCATAGAAACATAAAGACAACTCAGAACACCTTAGCAACCACATATCAAAGTCTAAAACAGCTTAAACAACCACCCTAAAACCGCACTTCAACTGCAAAAAAGAACAAACCTTAAAATCACTTAGCAAATAGCTAAAACCACTCAAACAAACCCTAGCAACTGCATAGCAACTGCCTGCTTACCACACACAACACATTAGCATCACTGCAGTAAATTTTGCACAGCAAAACACTAGTTACCACCAAAATCTAGGTTTCTTTTTTTTGTTTTTTTTTCTTTACTTTTCTGCAGGCACCAACCAGAATGGCACGGCCTTTGGTTTGCAGATGTCTCAAGCTGGATTCTCTTCACATATCGTGGAGGTGAGTGCATCTCCATCCGTTCCAAGCAGAAGAAAAATAAATATTGATATCAGAGCTAATGTGCGGAGAATTGTATTACGTACTCAGCGGCGAGGTGCATGAAATGCTGTTATTTTGCTCTTTGCACTCTGTGATTGAGTTTGACGCTCTTCCATTAGCCTGGAGCAGAAACTACGGCATCAGTCAAAATAAAGAGTCATTGGAAGAATGATTTGTTTACCACTCAGTGCCCATGGGAAAACAAACTTGAGGTACCGTACGTACCTTTTAAGGCCCGACAGAAGCATGAAACACCACTCTTTCAATTAAAATAAGGCTTGTTTATGTTTGAAGCTGTTCCACATGCTGTGAGCGGCATGAAAACAGTTCAGACCGTCTTCTGAGGGAAGGACTATTTTTCACGCCTTCCCTCTCGGTTGGAGTAATCCCATGCAGGAGAGGGGTTTGGGGCTTCTTTCGTGTTAAACGAAGGACAACTTATCCAAAGAAAAATAAAAATAAATTTCATAACGTTCACGGTTGGATTCCAGGAGTTGCTCTTGACAGCGGCAATACACGATGAGAGATGACGTCTCGGAAAGTTTTTTTTTATTCTTGACTTCTCCGAGGAAACGAGGTCCAGAGAACACATATGGTTTTGTTGAATTAGGCTCCTTGAGCGAGGAACCTCACACAAACACCCTCACACACGTGCCCTTGTGTTTTATGTGTACATGTGACTGTATTTGTAAAGGCCTTATTTGCTTGTGGCTGCAAATATTTTTAAAGGAATGACTTTGCTTTGTTTTATAAGGAAAAGAGTTTGGCGTTCATCAAGCCTGCAGTAAATAAAAAACCTAATCAGATGGAAATAAAGCGTTTGGAAGTTGGTTTATTAGCTTGGGCCGCTGACACAGACATGGCATACTAGATTTCACTGCTTTTGTGTTGTAAAGACTTAAAGAGCTGCCAGATCTAGAAAAAAACGCATACACTCTGTTCCAAAACCTTGTGGTCAAATGTCTACATTGGTGAAATACATGAAATTGAATAGAATCGAAAACGAAAATAAAATCTCAAAAGTGACTGTGTCGGATCACTCAAAAGGCCTTGTACGCTATACAAATAGCAATTACAGTCGATTCCAATAGAGTTTGACATTAGCACACAACGTGATACTTAAAGCACCAAAATCCAAAGAAAACACAAATATTAAGTTAATTTATAATTAACATTTACTTCACATCATCTACATCTCTGAGCCTGCAATGCATTCTGGGATTGACTTTGCCACCAATGATTTTGCAGCTTCAGATTTTGGATAAAATAAGTATCTAGAAGCGCATAATAGTGGCTCCTTTTTATCTAAAGGCAGGCACCACCTACCATATATAATATATATATATATATCTATATATTATATTATATACACACAATAAAATAAAAAATGACAAAAACAACAAAATTACACACAGAAAACCCCAACAACAACAAAAAATAACAGTATTATTAATATGTGAACATTTTCAACCAAATTCAATCAAAATGCTGATTTATTAGAATACACTTAAATATTTCAAAGTATAGGTAAAGTAACATTTTGGTCTGTTTTACCTTTAATCTACTCCAAGCATTATCAGTTTTTGTGGTGATGCTCAAAATGCTGAAATGGATCCATGTTCGTGTTCATGTTGATGTCAATAAAATATAATCACTATTAATTACCCTCTTTACGCTCCAGCTAAATATTAAAGAGCAAAGAAAGAGCGAACAGCCACAATATCCCAACTAACTTTATCTCTGAAACCACTGCCAATTTGTTTAGACATGAATGGTTTTTACTTGTCAGAAACTTGTTATTTACAACTTTGCATCTACCATTTCTAGGTGTGTTTTCCTCAAATAATCCACACAATTTGAGGCATCATTCATTTCTTTAGCACAAAAGATACTGAAGTTTAATACTCCGGATTAAGGGTTTGTTCAGGGGTTTGCCTCTGCAAGCACTGTTAATAAAACGCGAATGGAACAACGCACAGAGTGTATTGGAGAGAGTTTATTATGCAAATGTGCCATGGAACTCTGTCAAAGTGTCCACGTCGACATTGCATGAGGAAAACTTTGGCAGTGAACGCAGCGAGTTTTAGGCTTCCAGTCAGGCTCTCGCTCACATGCATCCAGGATATCAAAGCTGGACACCTTTCTGTCCGGTTCGTCCCAAAAGGGTGGTCCAGATCCCTGATATTACCACCGTTTGTACTGAAAATATCTTTCCTGTGCATTAAACTGACCAAGTCTTCCGCTTGGAGAATATGTTTTGTTGTGTAGTAGATATTATTAGTGGTGTTCACCAAGCCAATTGTCATTACAGAGCTGTTCAGTTTACAGTCCAAACGGCACTGTGGTTAATATTAATTCATAAGACTTTCATGATTTGTTCTATACCACATAAACGACCGCAAACGTGAAGCCACTGTGGCCCGTATATTGCAACTTGTTGGAAATTTGTTCAAAACACGGTTGATTTAAAATGTACATTTGAGGTACGATGCAGTAATGATTAAAAAATGGGCAAACGCTACATCAAAGGTTTTTTTCGTAAGCCTACACATAATTGCAATAAAGGTCTGCAATCAAAAAGAGTACAGGAAAACAAACTTAAGAACCACTAATTTCATCATTTTCATTTAGTTTTAGTAATTTGCTTTTTTTGAAATGTCCCTATGATTATTAACTCGTATTTTTTTATGGACCAACCTCGACATAACTAAACAAATGTGTGACATTTGCCTTGCAACTACCAGAATTACGCTGAAGTACTAAATGCTAAAAACTGAAATAAAAAACGAATTAATGACCCAAGACTAACCAAATAACTAACGAATACTGAACATATAAAAATAAACGCTAATGCAAAATATAAAAAAAATATTGTAGATGCATATAAATTTCTCTAAAACAACACAATGCAACTCTATAGAAACCCAGTAAAACCATCCAGAGCACTTTAGCAACTGCATTGCAATGCCCTGGCAACAACAAACCTACAACTCTCTTGCATTGTGCCATTGAGTTGTGCATGGGTTACTCACTTGCTTTAGTTAGTTACACTAGTACTGTACATTCAGTCTGACTAGCAGAACTGGAATAGGACTACAGTATGACCGAGTGTCGTGTATAGTGGTGGTATTGGTCAGGAATGGGCAGTTCATTATGAGTTTGAATGCTAAGTCCCAGATGTTAATGCAGTGCAAAGTTTTGGCAGGAGCTCTAGGATCGGTGCGGGAGAGGTTTGGCAAAACTCTCTGTTTGCATTCTCTATACCACTGAAGTCGTTGCCAGGCCGTTTGTCATGATCCTATAACACTCATTGAGTCCTCACTGCATGAACCCAGAACTCTGATGCAACACCGTGTGTGCATTTCCCTTTCAAAAACGTACACTGGTTTATGGTAAAAGTAAATGAAAAAACTAAAGGTGCAAACCATTCTTTCAAAGGACGGGATTCTGGTTGGTGCCGTCGGGGCGTATGATTGGAACGGAGCTGTTCTTATGGAGACCCGTCATGGTAAAGTCATCCCAGCCAAGTCCTCTTACATGAAAGAGTTCCCAGAGGAACTGAAGAACCACGGAGCGTATCTGGGTAAGAAAATGAAACCTAATCAAGATCTGATTCCATGACTGACAAAAATGAATAGCCTACTGACCCTCGAGTTCAAAAACGACTGACTGAACCTAAAAGAAATGGTTAAGAATGTTCACTATTCTTTACCAGTTTCATTTATGCATGCATATATTAAAACCCACCAAATTAAGATGCATTGCACCAGATTGGATTGGATTGGGTTTTGCATGCATTACAATCAAAAATGACCCGCTAACGTTGAATAGACGGAAGCATTAGGTATGCAAAGGAACATGTTCAGTGAATAAAGACATACATTTCAGTCTGTTTCTCACTCAAGGTATGGACCAATTTTGAGGCATTTAATGCTACTTAACTAGCTTAACTGGAAACCAAACTAGTATGGAAATACATGCAAGTCTCATAACTAGTCTAATCTTGAAAACTATATTAATGCTTCTTTGAATTGTGCATTTTCTCCAAGCCAGCAGGCAATATTTATCATATTTATGTATAATGTATAAATTTGACGCTTGTTTCTAGGGTACATGGTGTCATCGGTGGTCTCGGCTCAACATGGTCAGCTGTATGTCGCTGGAGCCCCTCGATTTAACCACACGGGGAAGGTCATAATCTTCACGCTGACCAACAGCGGCAACCTCACCATACTGTACTCGCTCTACGGACAGCAGGTAAAACAAGTACATACTACACTTCCATGTTTTAAAGAACTACTGTATGTGGTACTACAAAGTACTTCCAAGAATACCATGGTACGAACTGTGGCAGTGCTCAACAATGAGGCTTACTACAAATTAAAAGCCTTGTAACTGTTTTTGCAAAGAAATAAGCATCTGCCAAGCATTGCCAAGATTTCTAGTGTGCACACTTGAGACACTACAATAAATTGGCGATGGTGCAAGATGGCCAAGATGTACCTTTTCTACAAAATACAAGATTTAAAACTCTACTTCTACAAAATTATTAATAAAGTATGTGCAACATGTGCTTTGCTTTTTATGTTTTTTTAAGACCAGGTAAAGAAAATGTAAGGAATAAATTGAAGGGAACACAATACGTCAATATATTCTTTACATTTTAATGTCTACTGAGCATACAATGCATTGTATTAGCAACAATTTTTGAATATACAAGTTTGAAAATACAACTTCCATCTAACTCCATTAAAATGAATAAATAAATTATAAATCTCTAAAATATAGGAAAATGACATTTACTGTACCTTCTGATCACACTGCAAAAAACCAGATTTTTTTTAGTTTTCCAGTGCAAATATCTTAAAATATTCTTCAATCAAGATATATTTACTTAAGCAAAATCATATAGGTTAAAAAGTCTTGTTTTCTGAGAAATTTATCAAAATGAAGTGAATTTATGATTAAAACAATTTCTGGGTCCAAAGAGAGACACTTTTGGTGACTGCATTCAATTAAATTTACATAAGTGATAGTATATTCATAGAAAGCATATTAAATGCAAGTAAAGTGTCTAATTTAATGTTTCAAATAAAACATCAAATAATGTTCCGTCTTCATTCAGTGTAACAGATATATTTATCTAAAAATGAAACAACATATTTATTCTGACCTGTACTTATTAAAATATTTATAAAAGAATAAGGGATCATACTAAATTTTATTATATTTTAAATGACTAAAAACGTCTTGCTGACAAATGGGTAAACCTAGTGGTTTGAAAGGTAGTGATTTAAAAAGACAATTAATTAGTTTTTGCACTGTGATCCTTAAATAATCTTTTAGTCTTTTAATGTCATCTAATGATTCTTGTTCTAAATATGCCTGACAAGATTGTTTGGCATACAAACTCTTGATAGACATTTTTTTTTCCGCAGTGCATATAATATTTAATACCATAACTTCATAAATTTAAGATTTCTACACCTACATACGGCCTTTTTCAGACCCGCACGAATGATAGAGCCCACGAGTCAGTGCAAAAATATGTTCTTCTCCATCATTTGATAAATCCCTCCTGCCATTATCAGAACAAAACATCCACATTTGCCTCTTTTAAACAAAATTCCATTTATGGCCTGCTTTCCACGGATGGTAAATTGCACCATGGAAATAGTGGTCTTGTCTATGATCTTTAATAGGACTAATTTGCATGAAATAGTGCATGTAAAAGTGCCGCAGCTGTTCAGTGAGTGTTGTAGTGTGCCTAAACGGTGAACGTTTCCCCTGACTGCTTCCTTAATCCATCTGTCTGCATTTTTCCATCATACCTTCTCTCTCTCAAACAGTGGCGTGTTTGATTAGAGAGGCACATCAGTAGATTAATGCGGACCGTGTGTGCGGACAGGAGACGTCGTGTGAAGGTCTAGACTCAGTCCCGCGCTTCAGATGGGCAGGCGTCTCCTGCGGCCCATGGGATCTCATCTGTGTGTGTGTGTGTGTGTGGGCATGTCCTACAGTGATGCACAATAACCCCTGTGTGTGTGTGTGTGTCTGTGTTTGTGCATGAGTGAGTGTCTGTGTGTGTGTCTGTGCGTGCGGTGTTGTGTGTCTGTGTGTTTGTGTATGTGTGTGTGTTTGTTTGTGTGTGTGTATGTGTGTGTGAGTGTTTGTGTAGTGTGTGTTTGTGTGTGTGGTGTGTGTGGTGTTGCGTGTCGGTGTGTTTGAGTAGAGTGTCTGGTATGTGTTGGTACTGTGCGTGCGTGTTGTGTCTGTGCTTGTGTGGTGTTGTGTTGTGCATGTGTGTTGGGGGGGGTGGTGGGGGGGGGGGGGGTGTGGGTGTGTGCATGTGTGGTGTTGGTGTGTGTGTGTGTGTGTGTGTGTTTGTGTGTGTGTGTGTGTGTGTGTGTGTTTTTGACACGTTCATTTTCCAGCGATAACGTTGACATGATTGCAAAGATATTATTTAAACTGAGTTGGATGTTGACATCACTGAATTCAATGAAATGACTGTCTTTAACTGAAAATGAGTGTTTACTATTGTCATTTTTGCATTATTGACACACTATTTTTTTAATTAATGCTGTTCAGTTGCTTTGTTACAATCTGTATTGTTAAAAGCGCTAATATAAATAAAGGTGACTTGACTTGACTTGTCTGTGTATATGTGTGTGTGTGTTTGTGTGAGTGTATGTGTGTGTGTGTGTGTTTGTTTGTGTGTGTGGTGTGTGTGTGTGTGTGCGTGAGAGAATGTGTGTGTTTGTGTGTGTGTGTTTGTGTGTGTGTGTGCATGTGTGTGTGTGTGTTGTGTGTGTGTTGTGGGTGTCTGTGTACTGTGTGTATGTGTTGGTGTGTGTGTGGTTGTGTGTGTGCGCGTGCTGTGGTGTGTATGTGTGTTGTGTTTTGTGTGTGTGGTGTGTGTGCGCGTGTCTTTGTGTGTATGTGCTGTGTGTGTTTGTTGTGTTGGTGGTGGGGGGGTGTGTGTGTTTTTTGTGTGTGTTTGTGTGTGTGTGTTGTGGGTGTGTGTGTTGTGTGTGTGTGTGTGTGTGTGTGTGTGTGTGTGTGTGTGTGGGTTTGGTGTGTGTGTGTGTGTGAGAGAGAGAGTGTGTGAGTGTGTGTGTGTTTGTGTGTGTGTGTGAGCCCTCAGGAAAGCACTTAGACAGGAATGTGATAAAGTGCGTCTCCTGTTTTCTGATGTTTGTAAAGCCGGCAGGAACTTTCAGGGTTGAAATGCAAGTTCAAAAACACAGAAGAACCTGCCGCACAATGTGTCTTCCATCACTAAACTTGAAACTAAAGTTCAAGTCAATGTTTATTTGTCCATCTTACAGTAAAATTAAAATGTATGACTGCAAAACCATTACGAAAAATTTACAACAACTGCAAACAACTAATGAATTGTGATTTTTATTTCAAAATGTTGTCTATTATGATGCATAAATCTAAATGTTAACAATAAAAAGTAATATACAGGCAGTGATGTACAACAACATGTGAATAGTTCTGATACTGTCTTAACATATACATATAGCCTAATTTATTCTTAATCATTATATGTTTAGTTTCTATTAATTTTGAAGGCTATATGTTTAATTTTTTTTTTATTTGCAAATCTCATTTTATTTATTTGTGAATTTAATTCATGTTTGTGGATCTCATTCTATTTATTTGTGGATCATATTTTATTTATTTGGAATTATGCAACAATTCCATCTCCATGCATTTACTTTTGGCAACTAGCGTCAAGTTCTCCAGACAGTAAATCGGGGCAAAAATCGAGTAATGTATTCAGCCTTGTGTAATCACAAACTTACCATTCTCATATGGTGAACGGGAAAATGGGTGAGAAAATCCCTCAAATCTATTTACATAGATTTGAGGTGGACTTGGGACAGTAAACAACCACTTAGCAATCATTAGTACAACCTAGAAACCACCCAAAAGAGTTACATACACTATGGCCAATGCAGATCTCAAATGCTAACAGAGTGTTTTGGTGAATTGTAGATCGGCTCATATTATGGAAGTCAGCTGGCACCGATTGATCTGGACTACGATGGATTGACGGATCTTTTACTTGTCGGAGCTCCCATGTACTTCTACAAAGGGTGGGAGAAAGGCCGCGTTTACATCTACACCATCAACTTACAGGTGACAACGTCCTAAACACAACACCATAATGCTTTCTCAAAGAATACGTGTTCATATTCACAGAAAGACTTGGATACTACTATTCACACCGATTGTTTACGCAACTCTCCCTGAATCTACAGCGCCACAGCAAAATTAAATCTAGATATTTTCCGGTTCGCTTATGGTTCAAATTATTAACTGGTTTAACAGAACACAGCGCGACTAGTTTTAATTTGTTTCACAAACGAATGCCTCTTATGAACCTGGTCTTTTAATACTTCAATGAACTTCGAACATTGTTATTGAACTGAACTGAATTAGCAAACTTAAGCTGAATTATGACACTTGTCTACTTCTGTAGAGCAGGGTTATAATTAATAAAATATTAAACATATATTTTTAAAATTAGAAATTAGAAATAAGTAGAAGCTAGAAGCACTAAAGTTGCTAACTGGAAATAAATAAAACTAAAACTGAAATAAAAAAAAAAAAAAAAAAAAAACTAATACAATTTAAAAGCCATAAGAGAATTATTCGATATTAAATGAAAAATGAAAATACAAAGTACAACCTAACTCAATATACTACAAACTATATAGAATATAATAATACTAAAACCCACCTCTTTATAGTTGAAATTGAATTTGTGTCAAAAATTAACAATTATTTTCCGGTTTTATTAATGCACAGCTGCTCTGAAACAATCCTTATTGTATGAAGTTCTATAAAAAAAGTTATTCCCCGATGGAGAAAATGAATGGGATTTTTAGTTCTCTATTGGCTGAATCAAGCAGCTCATTGAAAATGATGATTGACGGACTTACAGTGATTGTGAACATTAAACTGAGATGCTGGAACTATTCCAAACAAATGACTCACATCAATGTTTATTTATCGCACGGACGTCCTATTAAACTTCCAAGCCCCAGGTAAAGTCAACAGTGTAAACTTTGCTTACTACGTTAAATAAACTTGAAATCTGTAGGAGTCCGTGGATGAAAAAACTCAACAATAACAATTGCAGACCTCAGTGCCCGGGACATCCAGATAAGGACAGTAAACGCAGAAAGATGGTTTATAAAGTCGCCTGGAAGAAAAACAGAGCACTGAAAGTCCCACGCTACACATTCCCAGTGTTTTTAATTGAGGGGAGTGTCATTTGAACTGACATCACACGTGGTGGTGCTGCTGATGAAGTGAAGCCCTGCGTGACAAATGTGATGAAATGTACTAAATATAAACCCTCTCCAATACATATAACTCTCAGGCTGTCAGATGTGATCAAACGGCTTCTGTATCTCAAGCTTTTTGGCAAAGCGCTTTGACTCTGCCTGTCACAGATAACAGCGGCGAGTTAGACTTCTCCACGTTTCTTTAAAAACAAAAGTGCACAGGAGAGGTAAAACTACATTACCCACAATGCATTGTGCTGTGTGCCATTCTAAGCCAGATGTGGCATATTCCTACTTTATACTGTATCTCTGATTTACAACAACAAAGTCATTTCTATGAACCGATACTTGGAATATTATCTATAAGTAGAGCTGGGTAGATTACTAACAAGTTGTAATCTGTTACTGATTCCGAATTGCATGATAAAATTCAGTTATTACGTCAATCCTTACATGCAATCATTGGCTACTTTACTTACTTTTTGAGCAACTCATTGATTTATGGGATAATCTTGTCCCCATATTGACAAAACATACACATATTAAAAAAATCATTGCACCGTGAACAGGCCATTGAATAAATATTAAAATATTTATTTTAAAATCTCAGGGGGTGCTTCAAGGAAATGTATTAGGTTAAAGAGGTTCAGATGACCAAAACATTTGGGAATCCCTGCATATCATGTAAAAAAGAAATAACGTGCATTTGTGAAAGTGTCATTTATTTTAATTACAAGTAATTAATTTTTGGAATCTGTTAATCAGTTACTACCCTGCTCAGTCTATAAGTAAACAACACCCGAAAAATGCTAGAAATAGTCTAAAAGTCTTTGAATGTCATGTGAAATAGGAACTTTGGCTATGCATTTTATTAGGGTAATCTAAAAGATATCACCATACTTAATTAAAATATGTCCTAATTTGTGTATACATTTCCAGAAAATAAATCTGAATATTGGATAAACGCCTGGTTCAAAATTCTTGTTTCATTTTGTTGAAATATTAGAGTTAAAGGTTTTTATACTGGGATTTTTAGATATATCTTTTTATCACTCCATAAATTAGAAAATACTGTCAACAGACGGGAAAAAAACTGTTGTATATTTTTGGGTTGTGTGTGTGTTTGTTTGCTTGTTTAGTTTTATAATAAATAAAAAGAAAACAAATAAATAGAATACAAAAAGAATAGAGAAGCTAGTGTTAGAGGCCTTTTTAAATACAACTAAAACAAGTAGATAGAATAGAAAAATAATAGGGAATGCTAGTGTTAAAGGCTCTTTTTTATTTTTAAATAAAACAGGTAGTTAGAATAGAAATAGAATAGAGAGTGCAAATGTTGAGGGTCAAATTTCTTTAATAAAAAAAACAAGCAGATGAAATTAGAAGTAGCATTAGAATAGAGCGTGCTAGAGTTAGAGGGCCAAATGAAGATGAAAGAGATGTGTTCTCAGCCGTTTCTTGAAAATGATTAAGGACTCATCTGCTTGGATTGAGCTGGGCAGGTCAATCCACCAGGAAGGAACAGTTAATGTAAAAGTACGTGAAAGTTTATCATATGCAATTTTGTTTTTTCAATACAGCATTTCAGTCAATTAATGATTGCAATATTTCAACCTTTAACCCACTTGAGAAATCAACCCTGGCAACAGTTTAAAAGTAGCCCCAATTCTGTGGGAACAACGCGAACTTGGGCAACCCTGATCCAACAAGACTGCAGACTCGATCTGACTGATCACAGGTCGAGACATTCATTCTTAAAAATAAAGGTGCTTCACAATGTCATAGAATAACCTTTTTTTGTTTAAATGGTTCCATAAAGAACCTTTACATCTGAAGAACCTTTCTGTTTCACAAAAGTTCTTTGTGGTGAAAGAAGGTTCTTCAAATTATAAAAAGGTAAGAAAAAGATGGTTCTTTAAAGAACCTTTGACTGAATTGTTCTTTGTGGAACCAAAATGGTTCTTCTATGGCTCTCCTTCAAGACCTTTATTGAACACCTTTATTTTTTAAGAGTGTAAGGAGAGATGACTGACAAGACCATGCTGGAGTATTTGCTGCTCAACAGATCCTGAGCTCATTGACAAATATCTGATCTTGTGAGATGTGCTCCCTTTACACAGAGTGCGTGTGATCGAGAAATTGAAAGTGAAAGTAAACAGCGCCAGCGCTCATTCAAAAGAGATTTAAATACACCGCATCCTGAGAGCGGCTCCCTGATGCGCCAAAATTATGCAATATTAGAATGTTTAAAGGAGTGGGCACGAAAATCGCGGGAGCGAAACACGTTGCTTGAGCAGGCAGCAATGGTCAGAGATTCAGCGGGAGCGAGATTAAGAAAACAGCCAAATCCCGGCCGGACGCATTTTTTTAGGTCCAATAAGAGGACATGTCCGGGAAAAGAGGACGTATAGTCACCCTAATGTTGAAAATATGTGCAGTCCAGATACAATTCAGAACATATCAACATAGAAATGACTTATTTTTTTCCATTTCGCTAGTTCCTCATTATATTGCTATTGAATGCATTTAGTGAAATAATGCAGTTTAGGTTTGGGTCACAGTGGACAAGCTGCTGAGTGAAGTCGGCGTGGAAAAATTAACGAGGGTTTTGCAAAGATGGTGACATTTCTGACCGAGCTTCAGGACTGCAATAAATCAGTGGCAGCATGTCATTCCAGCTGAAAACCACAGATATCACAGCCTCTAAATCTTCCTAAAACAGCAAAAAATGAAATAACTACACGAGCATGACCACATTTAACTGATAAACCACCTGCCAAACTGCTGCAATCATTAACTAACAACCGTGGGATTGTTTTCAAAGTCACCAGATGTGCCATTTTTACTTAAAGGTTGATAGTTAGTTTAAAGTTGACTTTCCAAACTTTGTTCATTAATGCAGTTTAAGTAGTAAATATTTCAGATTATTGGTTATGTATTTGAAATTGTGATCACAGTGCCCTCTTGTGTTTACAAAGATAATATTATTTTACACAGGTTGTGTCCTATGAATCACATTTCTCAGAAATGACTTTTTAACCTTCTGCTTTAATTAAAAGCAATAAATGTGTGCACATGTGGATCTGTAAATGCCCACTGCTCCTCTCTCGGTGTAAAAACATGTTTAAGCAATTTATTATAACCCATAAAAAGCGAGAACCGAAAGCAAACTCTGTTGTTTTGTGAACCAAACCGGCTTTGCATCATGCAGCTCATAAATTCCCCTGTTGTCGTGTTATTGTTTGCACGGCTTTATGTGTCTGTGTTGAGATAATAAACTGAAGTAAAGCTGTTGAGGTAGATTTACTCTAAACCACAGGCCTGCTGTCAAATGTTAATTAGATGGAATGACAGTAAAAGTTAACTTTGTAATTGTGTTTATGAGGAAAACAAACATTGCTATGATAAGACAAGACTTTATTATGCCCTTCAAATGGACAACATAGTAACACTGTTTACATTTATTTCCTTTCGGACCATCACCTTCACATGGTTGAGGCCACTGACACAGCTTTATTACACTTCAAATGAGCAAAACATTTTAATTATTTCAGAATTTCCAGGCAAGAGATTCAAACAACAAAAAGGAGGTCGGAAACCAGATATGAATAATGTAGCAATTTCAACTCGCTGCTTAAAACAAAATAAAAAACATTGTGATCTTAATGAAATGTTTCCATCTTAGGATGTTTATTCCTTATTTATTTATTTATTTATTTAAATGCAACAAATTAAATGTTAGTAAAAGTGAAAAGATGGGGTTGGTCAAACTATTTATAATAGCTATAAATAGTGCAAAGATAAATACATTTCAATATTAGAGATTTATATAGAATTATATATATATATAAGATTTACTGCTTTATTTTAAAGATGTATAAGGAATTGTAGCAATTAGATGTACTTCTTTCTAGCTTATTTATTATGGTTTTAAATTTGAATGCAAGAATATTTTACCCTAAACGTCTAAAAGAGAAAAAAATTAGGCTGACCAAATATTTATAATACATAATTCTCAAATATGTGTGTGTGTGTCTAAATCTTTTCTCTCTCTCTTTTTTTAATGCAATTATTTCCTCCGAACAAAGTGGAAAATATTAAACTTGCATTGCAGTTAAGCTCGATATTTTATGTCGATAGGCTGTACATCCAGGTCTGCTTCAATGCACACGTTTACACGGAATAAAAGCACTCTTTAAAATTCTAAAATCTGGACAGAAGCGTTAAAAAGCACTGTTGGCCTGCAGCGGACTCATGGTTTGCAAAAGACAATTTGGCACGAACGTTTAAGGATGCAACATCTTGAAACATCACTTGAAAGAACAGTAAAAAGGGTCGAACGACATCCCTGTAGAGTTTTGTAAAAGTTCCCTTTATCCTGCTCCAGTACTGTGACTCAAGCAAACAGCGCGCTTTTACGCACGGCTTTGCGCGTCTACCTATTAATGGCGCAGTCCGTGGACGGTAACGCGTCGGTTTGCCCGTTCACCACCGACAATCTGTACTCCTCGGTCTCCATCACGTTCAGAGGAATCGCCGCCTGGCTGTCGTCGCGCTCCTTCACGGTGCCCGAGAACGGGCGGATCTGGCAGCTGTTGGCGATCGCGGGCGACGAAATCCTCCAGATGAAGTCCTTCAGCATTTTCCTGAACTCTCTGCGCATGAGGCAATACAAGATCGGATTCAAGCAGCTGTTCGAGTGCGCCAGGCAAATGGTGACCGGGAACACGTACGTGTGGAGCGTGTAGTAGATTGTGTCCCATTGGATCACGTTAAACTTGACCAGGACTCCCCAGAAGGTGATGGCGTGGTTGGGAAGCCAGCATATGAAGAAGGACAAGACCACGATCGTGACGGATTTGGTGACTCTGGACCTGCGCTTGGGGAAGTTGTTGTTCATGCTCCGCAGGCGAATGAGGCGCAACAGGAGAAGGTAACACACGACTGTGATGAGCATCGGAAACACGAAAGCCACTAGGATCTTCTGCAGGTGGTAGAGAGCGTGCCAGTGCTGGCCGTTGGGGAAGCGCAGCAGACACAGCTTGACGCCACTGATCGAGCTCACCGTGGAGAAGATCGCCGTGGGAACCGACGCCACGGTGGCCAGGAGCCACAGGAGCGCGCTGACCAGCTTCACCGAGCAGCGCTTGTTGCGCGTTCGGTCCTTGAGCGCGTACGCCACGGAGCAGTAGCGCGTCACGCTCATCGCGGTGAGGAAGAACACGCTCGCGTACACGTTCATCACGGTCACCGTGACCACCACCTTGCACATGACGTGTCCGAACGGCCAGGTGAAGTCCAGCGCCGTGTCCACGGCCCAGAAGGGCAGCGTGAGGACGAACTGGAAGTCCGTGACCGCAAGGTTCATGATGAAGTAGTTGATCGTGGACTTCTTCCTCCCCTGCCGGACTTTCATGAGGAAGAAAACCAGCAGGTTTCCCACCAGACCCACCGCGCACACCACCGAGTACACGATGGAGATCATGACGCGCAGCTCCAGCGTGCCGTCCGCGGCCAAGTCGATGTCCTCCAGGTTGCTCAAGTGGCTCAGCTCGTACCCGGAGCCGTTCGCGGAGCTCTGGTTCTGGAAGTCCGCCATCCTGTCCAGCCACAGCTCGGCGTCAGGTGCCCGGTGCAGCCCGGGTCTGTGGAGGGCTTGCATCACAGAGTCGCGGGAGGGAACACTAGGAGAGCGTCTCTTCCGCACACAGCGATGAGTCTGGAGACTCCCGCGCCATGACGCTGTCGCCGCTGATGCTGGATCGGACGCGCCGCGCGGCGCTTTATGAAACCTGCGCCATCTGACGCGCCGCCCACAGAGGAGACGCTCCTCCCTCTAGACATATGTGACCCGTGCAGGCAAAACGAGTCGGAATGCGCAGTCGGAAAAAAATGTCAATTTTGAGGTTTTCACAAAAATGAGTTCAGTAAGCCCTCATCTAGCGATCCCAATGCTCCAAATAATAATTTTAGATGTTCAATTACCTTTGTACGTTTTCTGAGAGGAGCACCTTTTCTCCGCTCGCTTCTCGCGCTGACTGTCATCCCGATACATATGCACATATACACACAATTACAGTATTTAAGTATTCACGCAAAAATAATCTGTTATGTCTTAAGTGAACGTTTGGGGAAAACATCTGATGTGTAACATTATATTAGCTCCGTGCATTACAATATAGGCCGCCTCATTAATGTTAATCTAACAATAAAAGAAAAGAGGGACTCACTCGCTGCTCTCGATTGAACTGCTTTTGTAGTTTTAAGAATCAGTTTATTTGTAATGAACACACTAAAGGGATTTTTACATTTGATTATTTGTTTTTCTTACTTGAATGCTTTTGTTTAGATGTAAAATGAAAAAGGTAATGCACTATTTGTTTTGTTTTTCTTATATCTGTTCTACTGTTCTTTTTTTTTTGCATCTGTTCTTATTTATAATAGCAAAGATAAAATAAAAAATAGCTATATTGTAACTATTAATATAGTAATTATTATTAAGAAAAAAACTGGAGGAAAAGATGCAACGCTGCAGGTGATTTTGCTTTGGAACCTTCTTAAAACTTTAACTCGATTTTTCTCAAAATTGACTTTGCTGACTCTATTGACTTCAAACGGCCTCCAACAAATCATGCATCATTCTGAAGGCCTTTTAATGGAGAATGTGAACATAAAAATAACTCATTTTTGAAAATGTGCTCATTGGGACTCATTTTGCCAGCACAGGTCACATATCTGCTAAACTTTACTTTACATATCTACTAAATATAGGTGTGCCTCATAAACAAAGCACAACACTATCCTTAACTCTGTATATAAAATCATTCACACATTTTACAGTGTAAATTATTTATGGAATCAAATATTAATATAAATATGACAAAATATATAATACAAATTTGAACATGACTAAAGAAATAAAGTGGGTGCTGAACGGTCTCAGAAAGAAACATAAAACATTGTAGACTCCTTGCCATTATATAAATAATCTATTAAATATTAATCATATTGGCCACACCTACTAATGTTGTATCACAGAAATATGCAGCAGGACCAAAAACAATGGAAATAAATAAATGAATATATAAATAATGAAATAAGTCAACTGACTGGGGCTCTGGAAAAAGTTTTTTTTTAAGGACATTTCTCAAAGTATCTCAAATTAGAGAGAAAATGCAATGAAATAAATGCGTGGAATTAAACATGGAAAAAATCTGTTTTATCATCCATGTGAAGTATATTTCAAGTAATCATATCTTAATACAACCAAATAAAAATAAAGAATACCAGACAAAAATAAATCAAACGGTTGTGAAACACAGATAGGAAGGCTAAACAAAGGAAATAACAATTAATAAATAATTATATTAATAAATTATATTATATTATTAAGTCTTTATTGTAGAATAGCGGTTTGGGGCATTGTAGATTTGCTATAATAGCTAATTATATTGGCCACTCCTTCTAACATTTACCACCGAATTATGGAGGACCAAGCTTAAAAGAGAAAAAATTAAGTAAAATGTATAGTAATTAAATATATATAATTTATATCATATAACGAAAAACCCCCCAAAATATAAATAGCTCAAAAGGTTGGATTTGTGGTTTTGAATTCTTTCACATCATTGATTTTAAGTAATATTATAACTCATAGTGGTCCACCCACTTATATGAAAGACAACACAATGAGTAACAAATTGAAAAAAGGTGTTATGTAATTGATTGTGGAATAGACTCCCAGAAAAACAGGTTTAGGGCTTCATTTTTGCAATAATATCTAAGTGATTCTCAAAGGATCCTGAAAAAAGAATTTAGCATGATTCAAACAATAATAAACAAAAAGACATGAAGCAGCCCAACTGAATTCAACACTGATATTTGTGTTGATTAATTCTGCTCAAAGGATTACTCCCCCCAAAATGAAAACTTGCTGACAATGTACTTACCCTCTAGCTTTCCAAAATGTAGATGAGTTTGTTTTCTTTATCAGATTTGGAAATGGCAGCATGGGGGGCATCATGTCTCACCAATGAGGTGAATGGGTGCCGTCAGAATGAAAGTCCAAACAGCTGGTTAAAAACATCACAAGTAATCCACACACTCCAGTCCATCAGTGAACATCTGGAGAAGACAAAAGCTGAAACTAATCCATCTTTAAGATGTTTTTAACTTCAAACTATTGCTTCTGGCTAAAATACGAGTCCATAATTTATAATAACGCTTCCTCCAGTGAAAACGTGCATCTGCTGTTGTCTCTCACATCAAAACCCAGCCACATATTAGTTTAGAGCTGTTTAAACACTGCTTGATCTGTGCAGATCTCTCTCCTGATTCACACCAGAACACTTTATCACTGGAGGAAGAGTTATTATGGATTATGGACTCATATTTTAGTCTGAAGCAATGGTTTGAAGTTAAAAATGTCTTAATGCTGGATTAGTTTCAGCTTTTGTCTTCTCCAGATTTTAACTGATGGACTGGAGTGCTGTGGATATTGTAATGTTTTTTTATCAGCTGTTTGGACTCTCATCTCATTCTGACGGCACCCATTCACTGCATAGCATCCATTGCTGAGACACTGATGCTAAATTTAACAACATGCAAGGCAAAATCAGTTGTGTTTGAGTCTCGTACATTTTTGAATAGGTCATGAGCACTTATGTTGCTATATTAGGGGCCATAAACTGCCTGTGCATGTACGGATTTCAGTGTTGATTCAATCTTAGATTAGACATTTGGATTGTGTCATTGCAGCATTAAATGTTTAACTTTTAGCCGTTCTAATTAAACTTCACAAAGTCATAAATGTCAGTATGTGGGTGGGTGTTCATGATCACCGGCGCAAGGAACTAGTTAAAATAAACAACACTTTTAAGATGTCCTTGACTCAACCAGAACATCTGAACAGATGAGAACACACACATTCTTCTTTTGTGTCACAGCTGAACATGTTTTACCTTTGTGTTGCTCAACAATAAAGTAAAAAGGCAACCTTGCACCAATGTGTCTTGAGACAGACAGACACCTGCATGCGATGAGAAAATCAATAAAAAAAATACAGATTTTGACATAACAATGTACATCCAAAGTGTGTGTCTTTTAAACCAGAACTTTATATTGAGCTGTGCAACAAAGTTTGCAGTCAAAGTGCGTTCAAAGCTCACTTTGTGTCTCTGTGCTTTAGTGTTTCTTCAGATGTGAACAGCATAACAAGAAGTGCAAATGGAAAATTCTTTATTTTTAATATTTTAATATCTCCCGGGTCTGTAGTAATCAGTATTTCAACAGATAAACGACATGCTGCTGCAAGGACAGGGAGAGTATTTTTAGAGGAAAGTTCTTTACTTTTCCAGTGGCTCATTGATAAGCGACAGTTTAGAGCAATAAAATAATTACTGTTATCTGTCTGTGTCAGAAAATAAACAGCTATATTTGAAAGCGGAAACATTAGTGGCATATTTGATGGTTTGCTGTATTTAGGTTGGCTGTGCTTTGTTGACGTGTTGGTTATTAAAAGACTGTTGCTGGTTCAAAACAACCTAAAATAACATTTTAGAGGAGATGAGTGCTTTATATCACCCTGTTCCTGCCACGAAAAAAGACCTTTCTTTATCTTTTTCACCTGTTTTGTCTGCTTATTTTTACCATTTACATTTAATCATTTAGCAGACAATTTTATACAAAGCGACTTACAAATGAGTTGAGCTAGAAGCAATCAGATCAACAAGAAAGCAACAGTATACACGTGCTGTGCACGTTCATTACTAGCACAGTACACACAGCAGGTGTGTTTTTTATTTTATTTTTAACTAAATCAAGGGATTAAGTAAAATAGAGAGTGTAAGAATAGAACCATAGAATAGAATAGTAAGTAAATGAATAGAATAGAGGATAAACAGAATAGAAAATAGAGCAGATATAATTATATCATAGTAGGTAGAGTATAATAGAATAATCCGAATAATAGACTATGACTAGAGTCGTAGATCTAGTAGAATAGAGAAAACTCGAGTAGAGTCTATATAATAGAATATCATAGAGTAAGTAGAATAGAAATAAAGAATAGAATAGAAATCGACTAGATTAGAGACTATGAGAAAAAATAGAAAAATAAATATAGACAAATATAATAGAGTTCTAATAGACAAAATAAATAGAATAGAGTAGAATGAATAGAGTAGAGTAGAGTAGAGTAGAGTATAATAGAATAGAATAAAATAGAATAAGTACTAATAGAAAAAAATAGAATATAATAGACCAAGTGTAGAATAGAATAGAAAATAGAGTAGAGTAGAGTAGACTTACAATATAATATAAAGATAATATAATAGAGTGAGTAGAGTAGGTAGAATAAATAGAATAAATAGAATATAATAGAATAGATCGATAGGATCGGTTTTTTTTAAACAAGAAAAAGATTTGTCTTAAGATGTTTTTTTTTAAATGGCTAAAGACTCAGCTGCTGTAATTGAGATCGGCAGGTCGTTCACCAGCTGGGAACAGTCCAGGAAAAGGTCCTTGAGAGTGATTTTGTGCCTCTTTGGGACAGCACCGCGAGGCGTCGTTCACTTGCAGAACGCACTCTTCTGGAGGATGCATAAGTCTATGCTAGCGAGTTTAGGTATATTGGAAAAGAGCCAGTGGTTGTCTTGTAGGCAAACATCAGTAACTTGAATTTGGCAGCCAGTGCAAACTGATGAAGAGAGGTGTGACTGGGCGTTCTTCGGCTCGTTGAAGACCACTCTCACTGCTGCATTCTGGATCAGCTGCAGAGGCTTGATAGTACATGCCGGAAGACCCGCCAAGAGAGCAGTCTGGAGAGAACCAGAGCTTGGACAACCCAGATAGCACAGGTACGCCTGCAAGATGTCAGTTAAAGATCTCTACGCATCTGCTGTGTACAAACATCTGATAGACGTCTTTAAGAGGTCAGTTTTCAATCATAAACATCTTAAAGACATCTTCTAAACGTCTATTTGACATCTGATAGGAAACGTCCTATCGACGTATTGCAGATGAGCAAACACTCTAAAAAATCTTGCAGATGTAAATAGACATCTCCTGATGTACTAGCTTTCCAGGGAGGAGTTGTGTGGCCTGCTCTGATAGGAAGGGTCTAATCTTTCTAATGTTGTATAAGGCAAATCTGCAGGACCGGGCCGTTGAAGCAATATGGTCTGTGAAGCTAAACTGATCATCCATCACAACTCCAAGGTTCCTGCTGTCCTGGAAGGAGTTATGATTGATGAACCCGGCTGTATAGAGAAGCTGGGTTGGCTGAAATTAGATTAATGTAAATTCATCTGATTTCTGATATCTGGTGTGTCTGTTCTTAATCTCCCTTTAAATGTTTATCAATTTGTTTATACACCTATTTCTGTATCGATTTTACCCTGTTCTTGTCATTATATATATATATATTTTTAAAGGTCTAATTATTTGTTCTATTTGTTTATCTTTAATCTCACTTTAAACTTGTTTGTTAATTTGTTACATATGTTATATTTTAAATGTATGTTTGTATATATCTCTCTCACTTTAAAGTTGTGTTCATTTTAATCATTTGAGTGCATAGGATGTTATATAGGAGGATTGATCGTTTATAATCAGGTTGATGTCTGCTCTCTGCCTGTAGAGACATTAATCCTGTTGACGGCAGACGGTCGCGCGTGATTGGCTGATTTTGGCTCCTGTCTCCGGCTGGAGGACCTGCAACTTACTGTAGAACTTATCACTATAATATAGATTTTTCTATTTGTCAGATTAGGTTATTTGTTACTGAGCGCTGTCACTGTGAAGCAACAAATAGGTATTTAAACGTAGAATTACATGCAGGACACACACACTTGCTTTTAGAGCGATTATATGAATGGCTTGGTTAGCATAGACTTTTCTTTGTGGCAGGGTAACAATTCTGACATTACACAATGTCTGAAAGTAATCAGTTCTGCTCCATTGGGCTTTTTAATCAGATTTTTAAATTTGAGCCCCAATAACGATCAAGTAGGCTCTCTTTTGGCGTGAATTTCTAAACATCTGTGCAATTTCTGCATCAAGGGTGTCTAACGAGGCAAAAAAAAATCCTCCAAAAGAGCAATAATGCTGAAAACTGGAATGAGATTTTCTTTAATATCATTCAATAATCCAATATTCATTGAACAGGCCTGTTTCTGTGCCAGGCCCGTGTCGTTTGTGTCTTGGCGCTGTTCTGCTGTCCTGCATCTAAAGACTCAGTAGATGTCTTTGAAAACACTTCAGAGAATTACAATCTTTGGCCCTGAAGATGTTCTGTGAGTTCTTTATTCTCAGTTAAGGCCTGTTCAAACCAAAAACGATGGACTTCCTTATTATCATGGAATTAGAGCAATTAATATAGCGTTACTTGGTGTGTACGGGCATTTAGAGTGGTTCATTTTTGTGCAACATCTGTGTTCTTGTACTCGAGTGACCATTAAGGTGATGATGGATGTTTAATATCATACTCTACATATCATACATTATTTTTCCAGTATGCATTTTCAGTTCGTTTTCTTTGTGCATGGAGTACCCGGATGAAATACTAGGAATTCCCAATGTTATATGCATCTGATATTTGCAGTCAAAACAGCAAATGCAACTGCTCAGAGAATGACTAATTAGCTGTCTACTGAACTCTTCGTGTATATGATCCTGAATCCCTGCAGGTAGAGGCCAGACAAGCTCTTTTCAGTTTGCATAAGATATTATACTTGCATTATAGACGTGACAAAATGGAGATAACTTTGTAGGAACTCTGTGATTTGATTCAAGCTGCGATTCGATTCAATCGAATCTTTATAATGAATCGATTGAACTGACTCGCGCAACTGATTCAATCGAACTGAATCAGTCAGACTGTAAACGTGAAGACACTTTTATACAAAATTGGATTTTAAATAAATAAAGCAATGAATTACGAAGCTACAGAATAATTCAACTGTGTGCTTCTCCATGTGTATGAACGAATCAGTTGAGTGAATGACACATTTTTCCTTACAATGTTCCTGTAAGTGTCAGAGATTGTTGAGATTTCAGACTTGATTTAGCTACAGCTGCAGCAAATTAACATTTAAGCAATGACAGCTCCAGTTCTCATTATGTTATGACTTATTTTATAGTTTTTTATTTTTTTGGCCTGAACTCTCTAATGAACATCTGGAGAATCCAACTTAATGTGTTTTTCCCTCGGATTTTCAACTCAAGCTGAAAATCAAACAAAAGGATCTGAAAGCTCTGTGATTATGACATGATTCATTATAAACACACTGGGGCAGAATATCTCCATATGAATGCAGACGCTGTTATTGAAATAGACGTCTCATTATTCGTTTCCCAAAGGTTTTCAGAAAGCAGCACAAAAGAATTTCAACAAGCTTTTAACAGGACTCTATGCTTACTTAGTTAAAAAAATTTAGGAGCATCTTCTGATCAATAATAGTTGACTCCTTAAAGTGATTACAGATGCATTTTATTAATACTAAATCAATTTATTTATTTTAATTATTTTAAATTTAATTTTTAATTCTTAATTAATTAATAATTTATTTATTTATTGTTAATTAATGAATTAATTAATTTGTTATTTATTTGTATTTATTTTATTTGTGTATTTATTATTAAAATTTAGTTATTTATTTATTTATTTATTTATTTAGTTATTAATTTATAATTTTACCTCTGTGGTGGCATTCCTAACTTTTTTAAACAGTATACATCTTTATGTCAAATTCAAAAGCATGTTTATAAGCTTTTTCAAAATGTCTAATTAAAACAATATAATAAGAAGAATAAGTTACCGATCAAATGAAATCAGTATTAACACATTTTATTTGCATTACAGAGGTGCACAGACGAACACAAAAGTGGCATGTAGGCATATTTACAGATGCTTAATGAGGTTCAGATGTGGCATGAGTGCAATTAAATTCATGCATTCATGTTGAGATTAAAGCTTGAAATATAACATTTTAAATATAGAAATATTAAACGATTTAAATAGCTGAGACTAAAAATGAAAGCAAGTCACTGATTTTATTACGGAATCATTCATTCAATCGATTAGTTCGACTGTCTTTATGAATGGTTAACTGAATCGTTGACTCACTAGATTCGTTTAAAAACGCACGTTCATTCATAAACGAAACAGCGCTGTGTTTGCTTGGGCTTTGTTTGAAACTATTTTCATTGACGAAATAGAGCAAAATCAGGCAATAGCGTCTTAAAATGTAAGTCACTTAATATTAACTTCTTGTTTATTGAACTGTTAAATCAATATCACATGTGCAAACTCCCTTCATAATCGTTAAATCTGTCACTCATCACGATCTCACAGAGTTCCATTATAATCAACGCAGCTGCGCAATGCATCTCGTATTTACATCGTGTCTACACTTCGTTTGTTATAATGATTGGATTCGGCAGAACTCAGCACTGAACAAAACTCCGGTGTTTGAGCGGTGAGTGGATTCTGATTCACATTGTGTTCAAGCAATCAACAGATATGTCTGTGATGCATCACTCAACGCTGCAAAAACACGTAAAGAAAGAGAAACCTTTGATGCAATATGTGCAGATCGGGGTCAGTCGAACTGCTGCTCCTAAATATTTTTTCATAGTCGCACGCAGTTGTTTTCGGTCGCACTGTAGAGCCCTGAATATGAAGAAGCAAAAGATTCAATAATCTGCAGTCATCTGACTCAAAATAGCAGTCTTTAGGCCTATTTAGGCAGATGGTTGTGAGAAAGAAGGCCATTATTTGAAAAAGGACAAATGCTTTCACCCTGTAACCTCTTTCAGACAGATGAGTAACTTATTATATAACTGGTCAGTTCGACTGTGAAGTGGACAGGCTAACTATAGCCTGATGGGAAATCTTGGCACTGAATGTCTCATTACTGTTGGAGAAATGAACAAAGCTGCTACCGAAAAAGAATAAAAAGATTAAATGTGTTTCCATTTTGTAATAATTAGCATTTCAAAGGCAGCAAGTTTCAGAACATACAAACAACGCATGTCAAATGAATCAGAGGTATTTCAGGCTCACATTCTGTGAATATGAGTGTTCTTCTGCTCATTTAGAAGCTGATTCACCTGAACGTGACTAGACTACCTCAAACAATAAAGCAACACGATGCACTGAAAACCTGATGTTTTACAAGCACTTAAATGTCTGTAACGTTTTCTGGCAGATAATAATGTAAATGTAACAGGCCTACTTCTGGTTCTTGTGCACTGTGTGAATCAATTAAAAATGTTCGTTTCAGTGAATTAACTCAAAACGGTGAAAAAAATTGTTGCGTCATCACTCAAAGTAAATTTTTTCATGCATTAAAATGTTTTAGTAAAATTTAGCTAAGTATTGCTGTTTTTGCTACAGTATTGGTGCATATAAATTAAAATGTAACTAATACTGTATAATATATAACGATAATGATATATTAACTAATACTGAATAAGCATAAGCTTTTAATAAATTTCCTTATGTTCATTTAACTGAAAAACGTGTGTAAAAGGCTAAAAAAAATGGAAATTAAAGCTTTTTTCATTCTCCAGCCTGGCAACTTATTGAATTTTTATCATGTATAAAGAATCACACGTGTATATATATTATATATAAGATATATATAACATATCAAATTTACAAAAATTGGCCAAATGAATATTTATTCCCTATATTTCCATCTAGTAAAAATTCACATCAGGGTTTTATAGTTAAAAAAACTAAACAAAAAAACATTAAAAACACATATTTCCCGTACTTACAATAAATAAACGTTAATTGAAATAAAATTTAAAATCTACTTTAATTTGTACCTAGTTCCCAAGCACACTTGCTCAAACTGAATCACAATAATAAAAACTATTAGACTTTTAAAAACATTGAAAACGAAATAAAATGACAAACAACAGCATTACTAAAACTTTAAAATCAACATGAAAGTAAAAATATCTAACCTACAATCTAATTTCTAAATATTTTAAAATAGTATCTCATGACGGCTAAAATAATACCGTACATGTCACATTTGAGAAAAACGTCTGAAAGATTGTGAACATATCACACATATATGTCGAATTTTAGTGCGGAAATAAGTAGGTAAGATTGGAAATGTATTTTCTTGCCACTGAAATACATTTTGAAATATATTTTAGTATATGAAGGTTGAAGTTCACTGTTTAATATTAGCATACATTTAATAGTTTTGGTCTATATATAGATATATATATATATAATATATATATATATACAGTATATCTACATAGCTGTATGAAACTAGCAGCTTCCTCGCAAACAATATAGACCTTTGCGCGTGTTGTTTTATACTGTATGTAAATATCACCTCATCCAATGCAATTGTTGTTTTCTGTCGCATTTGTTCTCCATTTAATCTTCCTGCAGTAGAGTTGGAGGAAGGATTGAGGTTTTTCTGCCTGACTGCCGGTACATTAAACCTTACTATGGCCGTTGCTTTACATAAGCTTGCCAAATAACTGCGGTATCAAACTACAACAAGCCGTCTGATTGCTCATTTTGGAGAATGGAGTGGTTGCTCCAAACCTTGACTGACCTCTCCTCCAGAACCTGCAGAATAACGTGTCTTATCTTCCCCCTGCAGGCGTCTGAATGCACACCTCCAAACACAAGAGTCCAAATCTGAGCAGGAGGAACCATTCAGGTTACAGGGGATGAGTGACAAGCGTGAAATGAGCTTGTTGCTGGTCTGGCTCTCTGTCTGCCTAGAAGACTTCAGACTCTGATGTATTCACTTCGGTATCAGTGTGAAGAGCAGATGTGTGGTGATGGTCTGTTGCTTGTTTAGAGTTTGGTGTTTGACTGAAGTGCTGAATATTCATGCAGGCACTTCGCAAGGTCGAACTTATGCATTGTTGCATTGAGAAATGTGTTAGACAGCAATTCACGTCAATGCAATGCAAGTAAATTTTGCATTGACAAGAGGCGCTATAGCAGGCATTAGTGTAAACTCTCTTCTTCTGTGGTCAGATTCCAGCTCATGGTTTGAAATTAAACTTGCAGTGAAACTTAGTTAAAGTAAAAGAAAGCAAAAGTAATATATTATGGTCATAAAAATAAAGATGGCAATGCATTTAAGCATAAATGATACAAAGTCAATATATTTATAACTTATGCAAAATATTCATATGATTTAAGTCATTCAAATAAAGGTCACAAATTGTAATTATGCAAATAAAATCACTAAATTATGTTAGAGTGATACAAATATATGCAACTTCTGCAAAATAATCAGACATTTTCAAAACAATTTTGGCCTAACATATTCAAAGCTTTATTTTAAAAAAAAGAAAGTCATAAAGATTTCAAATTGTAATTTTGCAAATAAAAGCACTTAATCAAGTATAAATGATGCAACATAAATGTATCCAACTAATGCAAAATATTCCTAAATTTTCAAAACAAAGCTGGCCTCACATATTCAGTTTTATTAAAAAATAAAGACTGCAAATTGTACATTATGCAAATTAAAGAACTTAACTGAGCATATGATACAAAGTACATATATTCAACTTCTGCAAAATACTAAAACATTTTTAAATAATTTTAATGATACAAAAAAAAACATTAAACTTCTGAGAATCATACATTTACAAAACATGTTTGACCTAATATTGTTCAAAAGCTCCCTAAAATGTCAGAAACCATTAAAATATTCAGAAAGCTTTATCGTTATGCAACCGTTAACAAATGATTTATGCATATGTAAGATAAAGCGGGTATAGAGGATGGAAGGATGAACAACTTTAAAACGTTGGGTTTGATTCCCTGTGAGTGCATGAACTGAACAAACCTTAAATGCAATGCAAGCCGCTTTGAAATAAATGTAAAATATTAATGCATAGAGGTCATTTATATACAGAACTCTTAAATGGTACATTGTTAGTCTCTTTCACAAGATTCAACACGTCGTGATCTCTCAGCACAATTGACGGAAATCAATTTTACAAGGTTTCCAGAAATCAAGAAAGCGCAAAAAGTTAAAATACTTAAAGCAATCAACAAGGAATCACATTTGTGACCCTGGAGCACAAAACCAGTCATAAGGGTCAATTTCTAAAAATTTAGATTTATACATCAGCTGAAAGCTGAATAAATAGCTTTCCATTGATGTATGGTTTGTTAGGATCGGACAATATTTGATAATCTGGAATCTGAGTGTGCAAAAAATCTAAATATTGAGAAAAACACCTTTAAAGTTGTCCAAATTAAGTCCTTAACACTGCATATTACTAATCAAATATTAAGTTTTGATATATTTATGGTATGAATTTTACAAAATATCTTCATGGAACATGATCTTTACTTAATATCCTAATGATTTTTGGCATAAAAGAGAAATGTATAATTGTGACCCATACAATGTATTGTTGGCTATTGCTACAAATATCCCCCAGCGACTTAACACTGCTTTTGTGCTGCACGGACACATTTGAGAAACATATTGCAAAACATTGTGAAATTCTTAAGGTTCGAGAGACTGGAACTGACTAAAACGCAATGGACCTTTACGCTGACTGACATCAATGGACGTAATTAGTAACCCTACAGAACTGTTAAAGTATCGGTTTGGCCCCTCACTGCAGTCCTTTTATCTCAGATTGGTGTGCTGTTTTTTTTAAATCCAAACTCCATATATTCTCCAGCACGGATGAGATCTGGGGTTTGATTTGGTTGCGATCAACGCGCCTCCATTGCATTGCTTAACAACAGCTGTACAGGTGAATGTCCGTAACGATCTTTGATACCAGCCCCAATTCTGGACCTTTCGCCGCAAACAAAATACGCTGCACATTCAGATGGAGTGCTTCATGGATTGGCAGTTGCTGATGTCACTGAAGGTCAACGAGCTCAGATTAAAGGCACTCATCTTTCTGAACGTCAACCTGAAGGAGGTATGTAAAACAAAAATGTTTCAAGGTTTCTTGCACTTAAATTGTTCCTTCTCTAGAATCTGAAAATATATATTTTATTCATATTAAAGTATATTTTCTACATGTTACACACACAAATAAATATGTATGTATGTATATTAAAACCCAGTACAAATCTGATCAAGTTTTACATTTACTCAAAAATATTATCTAGTAGAATGCAGTTCATTTGTGAAATGATGATCAGCTGGTTTTCAGATCTCTGTTCTCAGACAACGAGATGAAGCTTCACTGTCCTTCACCGATCATCATTTCAAGTGTGGTTTGGACGTGACAGACAGCGATGTATCTGAGCGGTGAGCTGTTTGTTTACTTTTTAATTAGTCTGTCAATTTCACGTAAATACACAGAAAGAGGAGTCTTTCCCTCTTCATCGATCACTTCGTCAAAATCACAACTCTGTGGCCTTTCCTGAATGAATCTGTGTTTAATGAATTAGTTGAATGAATTATTCAATGATAAACTCATTTGTTGCGTTCCTGAGTGAATCAGTGTTTTTAAATGAATTGTATGAGTGAGTGATTCTATGACTCATTCATAAATACGGTCACTTAGTTCCTGATGGAGTCTGTGTATATTAATGAATTGGTTGAGTGAACAATTCAGTGATTCACTTATTCATTCAGCTGCTGAATTCAGAACGGCATACAAGTTTAGGGGGGGTTGCTGGTGTTGGGTCTCTGGGTTGTCTTGGTGGTGGTTGTTTTTTTGTGTGTTTTCACGGCCACTTATTTGGTTATTTCTATGGCAAAAATAGTAATGGTACACTAATACGCGGTTCCTAATTAAGCATGCAACTTGTTTATTTCCATACTGAATTAGTGTTTTTAAACGAATCGGTTGAATGAATGAACAGATCAATGTCTCATAAAGACTGTCGTGTTGCACCACCTATTGGTGTGTCAATGTAACTTGCTTAATTCAATGACTCGTTCATAAAGACAGACACTTGTTTTGTTTTTGAATGAATCAGTGTGTTAAATGAATCGTTTGAGCAAATGGGTCTATGGCCCATTCATAAATGTTCACTTCCTGATACAATCTGTGTACAATGGATGAATTGGTTGAGTCAAAGATTCAGTGATTCTCCCAAAGACAGCCACTTGTTTCTTTCCCGAATGAATAAGTGTTTTAAAATGAATCTGTTGAATAAATGAACAGAAGATCAGTGACTCATAAAGTATGTCATGTTGCGCCACCTGCTGGTGTCTTGATGTAACGCTGAATTCAGTGAGTCGCTTATAAAGTCATCCACTTGTTTAATTCCTGAACGAAACAGTGTTTTAAATGAATCATTTGAATGAGTGATTCTATGACTCACTCATAAAATATTCACTTAGTTCCTGAAGGAATCTGTTTCAATGAATAAATTGGTTGAGTGAACGATTCAGTGATTCACACAAAGACAGACACTTGTTTCTTTCTGGAATGAATTGGTGTTTTTAAACAAATCAGTTGAATGAATCAACAGAAAATCAATGGCTCCTAAAGCATGTCATGTTGCGCCACCTACTGGTGTATCAATGTAACTTGCTTCATTCAATGACTTGCTCATAAAGACATCGACTTGTTTCGTTCTTGAATGAATCAGTGTTTTTAATCAGTGATTATATGACTCATTCATAAACACATTCACTTAGTTCATGAAGGAATCTGTTTGCATGAACAAATTGGTTGAGTGAACGATTCAGTGATTCGCTTAAAGACAGCAGCTTGTTTCATTCATGAATGAATTACCTTATTTAAATGAATTGGTTGAATGAATGAACAAACAATTCAATGACTCACTCATAAAGGCAGCCACTTGTTTCATACCCGTTTTTGACTAAATTAGTTGAATGAATGAACGAATCAATGACTCAAAAGCTGTCGTGTTGCGCCACCTACTGGTGTATCAATGTAACTTGCTTAATTTAATGACTCTCTCATAATGACATCAATTTGTTTCATTCTTGAATGAATCAGCATTTTTTAACTAATTGGAGTGAGTGATTCTATGACTCATTCATAAACGCATTCACTCCTGAAGGAATCTGTTTATATGAACAAATTGGTTGAGTGAACGATTCAGTGATTCACTTAAAGACGGCCGCTTGTTTCATTCATGAATGAATTACCTTATGTAAATGAATTGGTTGAATGATGACAAACAATTCAATGACTCACTCATAAAGGCAGCCACTTGTTTCGTACATGTTTTTGACTAAATCAGTTGAATGAATCAACGAATCAATGACTCAAAGGCTGTCATGTTGCGCCAACTACTGGTGTAACGATGTAACTCGCAGAGAAAGTCGGCCTTGCAGGCTCTTCATTCCGTTTTTAATTGACATCAGACATTGTGAAAAACAAACATACATAGTTTTATCCAATTTCTTCTTGACTGTAGCACATCAAAGCCCACTGTCTCTCTTATAAAGCATGGTGCATGTTAAAGAATGAAAAGAAAACCAATAGCTGTGCTGTTTTTGAATAGACCGGACAGCAGGCAGATGGTTAAATGTATTTCGGGCTCAAGGCAGACTCACAGACATGTAAGTGGTTTTTGTAGAGTTGTACAGTTCACAGTTCACAGTACAGCGTTCATTCCCTTTGTTCAGAGTCCATAATTCTGATCATTCTCTCTCTTACATGCACACAATCTCATTTCTTAATTTCCCTGAGCTGTCCATCACCGCATGCATGCCAGGCTTTGATTAATATCTAATGATATTTTCTAAATGTTCTACAGAAAATGCGAATATCTAGTTGGCGCTCTCTCTCCTTAAATAACGGAAATTAAATCTAATTTCTGAAGATGAAACACTTTTATATTCATACGTTCTCATTTAACCGATGCAATCTAATTTGACTAGGTTTCTATGTCACTGAGCAAATATGAAATCCATGCGTCAGCTGAAATGCAAAAGGAATCGAAAGTATATATCAAAACAGCAGGAAAATTACGAATCAAGGCCAGTATTCCAGTGAATAGCTCTTCGTCTCTCTCTCTCTCTCTGACAGCAGGCGTCAGTCAGTGTTTCTACCTCATCACTGCGTCTCGTTATAGCTCGCAGATTTCCCATGGAAAATGAATTAATGCACTAATATGGCAACAATTTGCACTAATAGTCCTTGCTGCGTCTCCTGTTTACATGTGCTTAGTGCAGACAAACGCCTTTTTAATCGAATTGAACTGCTCCGTTAGATTAGAGAACAACCGGTGGTCTTCATGATGACCTTACATGCGATTGCAAACTAGCCAGTGCCTATAGTTGAAGTTTACCTGGTAATACTTGCCTAGTTGACTAGTTCCATCCTCCGGCTGGTCCTGGTAGACTGAACAGGACAGAAAAAACACAAATGGGAGCTTTACATCATTAACACCAGCATTTTCAGCATTAACATGATCAGTACTTACCTGAAAATATATGATCTACATGTAATCTGCCCCCTAGTGGACTATACATGATCTTTAGGAAGTTTTTATTTTCAAAATGTCTGTCTCTGTGTTGTGTTTCATGTATTTTTGCTTGAAAACCCTTGTCGATTTTTATAGCAAGATGGCAAGTTTTTTTTATTGTTATTGATATTTTAAAATGAATATTTTGAGGATGTAAAGCTTATTTCTACTTAATATTTCACACATTATAGACAAATTGTGGAAAATATTTAACAAATACAATACAGCAGATATATTTACTGTAGTAACATTTAACGATGTAATATGTCCACCACAATAAACGTAATCATTGAATCAGTTAATTATTAAAGTAAATGAATAAAAACATTATTTTACTAAATATATAGCCTATTAGTAAAATATATATTTAGAGTGAAAACTGATGTATTTTAGGAGCTTTTAAAATTTTCATATGTAATAAATTTAACATTGTCTAAAAGAAAAATGTAAAATATAAAACTACACTGTAAAAAAAATTCTTAGTTGTAAATAAAGATTATTGGAGTATGTTTACAAGAAAGTATCAGTTTTTCTATGTCAATTTCACTTAATTCAATGTGTTGCTGTTTTTTTCAATTGTTTGTGAAATTAATTTCCAATTTCTGAGTGAAAGTTCATTATTTTCAGTGAATATAAAAATAAATAAACTAAAACTAGAATTTACTGAACAACAAAAACGAAACTGAAAATAGCAAACATCTTGAAAACGAACTAAATTTGGAATATGAAAGTAAATATGGAATATGAAAATAAAAGAGAGTTTAAACCTAAACTTAAAGGAGACATATTATGCCCCTTTTTACAATATGTAATATAGTCTCTGGTGTCCCCAGAATGTGTCCGTGAAGTTTCAGCTCAAAATACCCCACATATCATGTATTTTCATTTTGAAAATGCCTATTTTGAGTGGAAGCAGAAACACGCTGTTTTTCGTGCCTGTGTCTTTAAATGCAAATGAGCTGCTGCTCCCCGCCCCCTTTTCCAGAATAGAGCTCCGCCATTACAGCTCGGACCTGCTAAAAACATCTGTTTTGCTTCTGATTATCATGTTTATCGTGCTGAAATTATGCTTTTAATGCGTATTAGTTTAAACTTCTGATATACGTTTTTTTTGAGCGCACACATCTGAAGCACTCGCACAGAAAGCGGCTGTCACAGCATGCGAGCACTAAACTAAGCTCTCATTCACACACAAGCTTACGTTAAAAACACACGAGTTACAAAAAACTGTGGGTTATGTCTGTGAAGGTAAACAGCTGGGAAATAAATCGCATGTTTATTTTAGATCAGTGTGGCAGCAGCAATATACAGTAAATAAATCAATAAATGCACTGCTCTGTTGTCTCCTCTGAGGCAGGGACACCAAATAGTGTTCTGTGCTCGTCTGTGCAAAAAAAAGGCAGAACAGTTAGCATGTTCAGCTCAAACTTTCATCATGACATTAAAACTAGTACACCGTTGTAGCTTGCGAAATCAAAATGACGGCATCATGGGTGTAAACTTACAGATTAAGGGGCGGTGATATTACAATGAGATCCCTTTGCCACGTCACCAAGCGAGCGAAATCAGACGCGCTCGTTTCTCAGACGCTTGCAGAAAAAGGCTTCCCAAAACAAAGTTACTGGGTTAATCTTTTTCATGTTTACTTGGTTGGTAGATGCACCGGAGACCTGATTATAGCACTTAAAACCTGGAAAAGTCAGATTCTCATGATATGTCACCTTTAAAATTTACTCTTAATAATGAAGTGAGCATTGAATGTTTTGTTCTTGAGCTTGTTTCGCCGTGTCTCACTAGCATGTAGCGTGTTCGTGTGACATGTGTCCAGGCGTGTTGGAGGATGCTGAGGGTGCGTAACCGTTTCCAAACAGATTTCATCATCCCGTATCGTGCTGAACCCCTGCCGGTAAACCCTCTCGCTGTCTCCATGCAAGAGAAACTCAGAATTCCTCCAGCTAATCTCAGGTCTGGATGCAGCCGTGTTTCTGAGCCGTCGGGGAAAAAGACTCTCGAGTCCCTGCAGCAGCGGACACTTGGTATTCTTATGTTTTTAAGAGGAGGGAAATGGCATTTTAAAAGCTGCTTTTAGCCATACACTCTTAAAAATAAAGGTTCACACGTTTTTTCTTCACTGCATGCCCATAGAAGCACCATCTTCAAAGAGTCTTTCAGTGAACAGTTCCTTAAGGAACCTTTTTTTTTCTTAGTGTATAGAATACTTAATTGAAAGAAACTTCATTCTTAGAAATAAAGGTTCCAAATGGGTGTTTTTTTGTTTAGTTTTTTTCACAGCGATGCCATAGAACAACCAGTTTTGGTTCCCCAATCGGTTCTTAAAATAACCATTTGTGACCCTGCAGCACAAAAGCAGTGTTGAGTCGCTGGGGGATATTTGTAGCAATAGCCAACAATACATTGTATGGGTCACAATTATACATTTCTCTTTTATACCAAAAATCATTAGGATATTAAGATCATTTTCCATCCTAACAAACCATACATCAATGGAAAGCTATTTATCCAGCTTTAAGATGATGTATACATCTCAATTTCGAAAAATTGACCCTTATGACTGGTTTTGTGCTCCAGGGTCACATTTTTTCTTAGTGTGAAGAATATTTTAATCTAAAGAACATTTTCCCCACTATAAACAACCTTATGTTCAATGACATGGATTTTGAAGGTTCTTCATGGAACCATCAATTACAATACAGAACCTTTATTTGTAAAAGTTTGTCCACTGTAAAGAACCTTTTGTGGAATGGAAAGATTCCATGAATGATGAAGGTTCTAAATGGAACCATTGAAGCCACTCTTTATTTTTAGGAGCGTATCAATGAGAATAAATGCTTGGTTTAGTAAAACAATGCTTATTTGGCTTATTAGTGGTGTTTGCTAAGGCAAATGTCACAATTGTTCATATTTTGTTCTACAGACATTAATTATTTTTCAAATCGTGGCAACATGCATGATGAATAATTCATAATAAGGCCAGAAATGCTTTCCTCAGCCTGTGTGTCCAGACTACTAAAACACATATTCCCTTTGATTTTATATCCAGTAGTTCAAGCGCCTCATATATGCTGCTGGTCACAACGGGAAAAAACAGGGGTCTGAGAACCAGCAGGTATTCATTTTTTCCTCTTCTACACTAAAACAACAAGCTTCCAGGATGGTGAATTATTCTCTTTCTTGTCGAGGGAGGCTTTCTTTATGGTCTAGTGTGCTTAAGAAGTGCAGCAGAGCGGCTGTTGTGTTCAGCATTGCTTTGAGCGCCGAAGGAATATCCTGCGGACCGAGATCTGCAGAGAATACTGAAGAAAAGTTATAGGCCTACTCGTGCATTTCTGGGACTCGGGTTTTGTTTTTTAGAAACTGCATAGACAATCAAAATTAAAAAACCCTTTCTATGTCGCACCTCGCCCTCTCTGATGGCCGGATCTGATAGCAACTCTCGTGCAGATGGGGCTGTTTTCTCATTTGGCGTCTAAATGTCATAGCAGGTTTAGATTGTCGTTTTTCGTGATAAAATGCACGTTTGACCTCCGTTCAGATGCATCTGGTTCGGCTCAAACCGTGCGTCAATATTGGCACCGATAACACGTTTGAATAAAATATAACAGCTCACAAAAGAGCGTGCAACGCAAATATCTGGCAAGCAGTTTATCAGATGTGTGATAGTGCAAAACAATGGAACTCTGCTTTGTTGCGAAGCCTGATTAATTTCCCTGGGATTGTTCATTTAAATGTTTCCGTTTAGTTCTGTTTGGATTCCTGTTTATGAGCGACACGGATTCATAACCACTGGTGTTTTAATCTGATATTGGGTTTTTAAAGATCACCGCTTTTTTTTAATTTTTATTCCTCTGCTAAAGTGAATTAGTTTGGTGGTGCTGAGACTGTGAAGGCTGCTTAATGCAGTTACGACAACCAGATGCGGGAAATTAGCCTGTGTTTGTGAGGATGCTTAAGTGTTATGGTTTGCTTTGAGACCATTTTTTGTATATAAAATCAATTATGGCAGAAAAAAACATGAAAACAAACATTCCGTATTAGCGCTCAGGCAACTGACATTAACCTTTTAAAAACAAATGGACCATGGAGGTCTTACTGAAATGGCAGCAGATTTGCCATCTTGAGAAGATAGAACTGGCAGAAAAGTTCTGTATTAAATGTCAAGTGTGAACAATGCTGTAAGATGAACGTCTGAGCACATTCGAGGTTAAAAGCTCTGGCGTGAGAGATCTGCTTCCAGTGATGCGAATACATGATGTTATGTGCATGATATGTTGCGGAGAGAAATGTCTCAAAAAGTAGTATATAAGACAGTTCACCCAAAAATTAAAATTAGCCCATGATTTACTCACCCTCAAGCCATCTTAGGTGTGTATGACTTTCTTCTTTCAGACGAATCCAATCAGAATTATATTAAAAAACGTCCTGGCTCCTCCAAGCTTTATAATGGCAGTGAATGGGTGTTATTTTTCAGTAGTCCAAAAGAAGTCCAATAAAGTGCATCCATCCATCATAAAAAGTGCCCCACATGGCTTCAGGGTGAATAAAGGCCTCCGGAAGCTAATCAATGTGCTTGTGTAAGAAACATGTCCATATTTAAAACTTTATAAACCGTAATCTGTGAATGAACGTGCGTACAACAGTTAGTCGAAGCTAGAGATTATGGTTTATAATTGATTCGCTTCAGGAGGCCTTTATTCACCCTGGAGCCGTGTGAGGCACTTTTTATGATGGATGGATGCACTTTATTGGACTTCTTTTGGACTGTTGAAAGATAACACCCATTCACTGCCATTATAAAGCTTGGAGGAGCCAGGACGTTTTTAAGATAATCTGATGGATTCGTGAGAAAGAAGAAAGTCATACCACCCTAGGATTGCTTGAGGGTGAGTAAATCATGGGGTCAATTTCATTTTTGGCTGAAATATCCGTTAAAGTACTTTTCAGACAGATTTTATGGTAGCAATATAGATAAAAGACTGAAAACTGCTGCATGTGTGTTGTGTATCTAACAGAAAAGGTAGTCTAGCAATTTTATTGCAATTTAACACGAATGTGGCTTATGTTTATGCAGGTTTCAATAAATGATTGCTAGCATTAGTTTGGCTTGAAAATGATAAATAATGTTTTGCACCATATGCAAGTGTTCTCAGTAAAAGTCTGTATAATTTCCAGCTTTTATTTCAAATATAAAAAAAAAAGTTTATTCAAATGGTTCTCTAACTGGACATGAACATTTAAATAATAGTTTCTTTAAAATAAATACTAATTGTAATTAATATAAACATGATTAACATTAAAATAATATAAAAAATATTAATTTTTAATTCTCAATTCAGTGTGACGATTTATCTTAGAATAACTTAATGGAACAATTTGGATTAAATTATGTCATTACTTTAGCATATTAATGTTTTTTTATAAACAGTTGACACGTAAAATCTCAGTGACAAGGCACACAATGTTTATTATGAACTAATCAATTAAATTAGCAATTTATGCAGGAATGTTTTTAAATAAATAGTTCAACCCAAAATGAAAATGCTGAAATGTCTTCAGAAATGTAGCATTGCTCAGCAATGGATGTGAATGGGTGCCGTCAGAATGAGAGTCCAAACAGCTGATAAAAACATCACAATAATCCACAAGCACTCCAGTCCATCAGTTAACATCTGGAGAAGACAAAAGCTGTGTTTGTGAGAAACAAACAGCTTGCAAACAGTGAGATGACAACACCGATACAAGAGAAACCTTTCGCTCAGCTGCTCCTTTGCTGCAGTAACCAAATCAAGATCATATGAAGCCGTGCAAACACAAAGTCCCGCTCGCATGCAGATGCACGCACGCATTCTCACAGGACACACACTTCAATAAACACAAACACCACTGATATGCATGAATGCAAGAGTAGCCTACACAAACAGAAAGACAAAATTACTGAATCATACATAAAGCATTGTTTTTCTCTCTCTCTCGCTCTCTTTCGTTCCGTTTCCTCTGTGATCCGTTTCCGCCCCTGGCTGTGATTTTAACACACCCTCATTAGTGCACACGATTAATTAGACTTTTAATTGACATCAGATATGCTGCTGCGGATCCAAATATCGAATCTTCCACCAAGGCCTCATTTACACATCATGTTTGTTTTATTCAATAAAGATCTTGAAGATGCTGCTGATGTATATTATTCTCTAATCAATGTTTCCTGAACATTAAAGGCGTCCCACTGAGTTTCAGACGAAAATTACATCTGGATTTAATCAAACATACTTAGAGTAAATGTTAAACAGGCTGATGCATATATAAACATCTGAAGACTGTACTACTGAAAGATTAAATACAGAAGTATCAGAGAAAAGCTTTGATTTTTATGAAGTCATATTTGACAAACTGTGATTATGAACAGTGAGCGCCTGTGGATTTTGTGCGTTTTCACAGCCATAAGTGCTGTTCTTAAAGTGCGTGTTTAATAAACTCAGAGTTTAAAAGCTAAATGTTTCTCGAACATCAAAATACCAAATACTTAAAGTCATGCCAGGGGTGCAAATAAGACAGTTCAGGAAACATAGAAATGAAAAGTAAAGTGTTTTTAAAGTTTTCCTTTGTAAAACCAAATTGTTGCATTCATTTGATTCTAAGATCAATTTTAATGCTAAATTGAGACAATCGCAACAAAAGTATTGTGATCTTAAATGTTTTTTATATTACAGTGTTTGCCTATTGCTTGAACACTTTTTGCAAAACTTCGGCTCATTGTGTCAAAACTTTACACACAAGCACACAAGACACAACACTGGGAAATAAACCCTTCACATCTATGTCGAATTGAAACTCTGCTATCAAAACCTAACAATCCTTTGTCAAAATGTCACTCTGATGACAAAATGATACACACTTGCATCATATGAATACACTTTCAGATCAGCAGCAACACACTACTGTACTTCATATAAAACACTGCAGTCTTTAATTTTCACTGTTTTTATTCAGTTCATCAGGTAGCATTCTGTGAAGCTCAATGCATACACTTACAGTTTTTGTTTGTTTTTTCACCAAAGTTTACAAAACGCCAAAAAAAAAGCACTGACAAGCTACAAATGACATCAACTCAATACGGCACATCACAGTACTAGTACTTTACAGTACAGTAAATGCAGTAATGCAAAAATTAAAACACAAAATCATACTTGTAAATAAGACAAAAACAGGCCTTGTGAGTGGGGGGATTTTTACAGATCCTGCGTCTGTTGGGTTGGCCCAGGATCTCGCATGTGCTTACTAATCATTCTGAAATATTGTCTTGACATAGCCTCTTCGACCATGTTCCTAGCTCTCCTCTTTGTCTGTCTCCTCTTCTCACCTCTGCTCTCCCTGCCTCCATGCTTGCAAAGTTCTCAAAAGGCCTATTTGTGGCTGGCTGATTGGTGATCAGTTTTGTAAGTAAGTGTTTTCAGGTGTGTGTCTAAGTGTTTTCAATCACCCAATGTGTTTTGTATTTTGAATAGATGTGTTTTCCCAATGGTACCCATGAGATTTCATTTATGAACGAAGTGTCTTATGTATGAAATAGTGTGTAGTGTCGAGGGGCCCGGGGGGGGAGCAAGTGTGTTGCAGAATTGCAACTGAAGTGCGAAGCAGCGCTTTTGTTTAAGGTATGGTTACACTGTTTAAGGTATAGTAACAAAAGCTTCAAGTTTTGTTACTTTGGTCTAAGCATGTGTCTATAGTGTTCAAGCAATAGGCAAAAACTGTAAAGTCCCATGAAGACGAAAAAAAAGATCTTCATGAATGACAACCACTGAAAATTAAAAAAGTATAAATGAAAAGTAAATGAAAAAAGGCTATATTGATTAGCTTGTTCAGGTGTGTTCGATCAGGGCTGTCACGATATCAGATTTTTCACTACACGATTATCCTGGCCTCAAAAATTCACAAATACCGATATATCGCGGACTATAGAAAATCTTGAAAAATTAAAATAATGGTGATAATAATAATAAGAATAACAACAACAAATAAATCATGCTATCAGTCAAATTAGTCTTTATTTTTATTTGTATTTATTTTTTTGACCAATGAATCAAACCATTGCATGCAAAAGGAACAATTGTACAAAACTTACCCATCACACACACGTGCAGAACACTAGATAGTAGGGGTGGAACGATACATGTATTGGTACCGAACCGTCACGGTACGGACATCTCGGTTCGGTGCATGAGGCCTTACAGTGAATACAGGCAATTCACCCCAATCCAGAATGGGACGCCTGCAGCAATGCAACTCTGTTTGATAACCGGCCGCCAGCAGAACAACAGCGAATGATGAGTTGCGCACTTGAAAACAAAGCACACTAGACAGTGACCATGTGCTGACTCAGAATGCGTCTCTCACAGACTGACAAAATAGTATACTTTAAAGGCTTGTGCACTCGACTGTTTGCGAAATGGAGCTTTGTGCTCGTGTATCCTGCCTCTCTCATTTGGCACAAATCCAAATATGTCATAATATTTCCATATTTGCGATGTAACGTATCTGAATGCTAAACTATTATTTATTATGTAAATTATAGGCCTTGTACTTCAGTCGCGTTCCAGCGGTGACACAGAGGCGGGCGCGCTGATGTTTGGTTCTCTGTATTTTATTTTGATAAAGTACCATCTGCGCTGTCAAGATAGCAATGCTGGAACTGGTGTGAGTGTGTGGGTGTGTGTGTGTGAGAGTGTGTGTGAGTGAGAGTGTGTGTGAGTGCGTGTGCGTGTGTGTGTGTGTGTGAGGTGTGAGTGTGTGAGTGTTGAGTGTGTGTGTGTGTGTGTGTGGTGTGTGTGAGTGAGTGAGTGCAGGTGTGTGAGTGTGTGAGTGTGTGGGTGAGTGTGTGAGGTGTGGTGTGGGAGTGGAGGAGGGGGAGGTGTGTGGAGTGAGTGGGGGAGTGGGTGTGTGTTGTGGTGTGTGGGTGTGTGTGTGTGAGGGAGTGAATGTGTGAGGGAGTGAGAGTGTGTGAGAGAGTGAGTGAATGAGTGAGTGTGTGTGTGTGTGTGTGCGTGTGTGTGTGTGTGTGTGTGTAACTTGGATATTTTCCGGTATGGGGACAAATGTCCCACAAGGACCCAGTGATACTAGTTAAAGGTACCTGTGGGGTGGGAAAATTTTGCGTCATTTTTGTCCATGGGTACAAAAGCTTTTAAATCATACAGAATGAGTTTTTTTGAGAAAGTAAAAATGCACAAAGTCTCCTGTGAGGGGTAGGTTTAGGGGTAGGGTTGGTGTAGGGCAATAGAATATACGGTCTGTACAGTATAAAAACCATTACGCCTATGGAATGTCCCCATAAAACATGGAAACACAACATGTGTGTGTGTGTGTGTGCGCGCGCGTGTGAAATTCATTAAAATGCGACTTCCATTGTAAGCTTCCATATGGCCACGCACACCCTAATCACACAAAACAATAATTGCATAAGGCATAGTTATTGTTATCTTGTGTTGTTTTATTTGCATGGCTGCAGCTGTATGTTCGTTCTCTGGTCTCCTGCGTCTTATCGTGATGTTCTTTCAAAGACTCGGTTCTGTATAAACGACCCTATTATCACAGCCTGCATTCAAAAGTCTTTCCACGAAACGGGAAGCTTATTTAAAGATATCCATCTGGATCACGCCACGCCAATCACCTCAAGACGACAACAAACAAATCAATAAATAACACACCTGAACCAAATGAAACCAATCTAAGGCTCTGCTGCAAACCGAAACGCTTCAGCATGTGAAGTGAACGTGACTGAGACTACAGTTCAGCTTATACTGTAGTGAACCTGCTAGAGAGTCCACACACACCTTCACAAAACATCAGCCGCATCGGATTGGGTTTCACCGCTTAAGTTTAGGGTTTCGATTAGAGTACAAAACCAAATTTAGTCATGGTTGTGATTCTCTAGAACTACGGTATTGCATTAAACATATACAAGACGTGTATATTATTTATTTATTTTATTTTAGTCTGAGTCTGTGTAATTTGTTGTTGTTGTATTATGAAAACCGTAAAATTAAGTAAAAAGAAAAAAAAGAATACAAAATCAAGTTGATTTAAAGTAAAAACAAAAATAAACCCATAAATGAATTAATAACTAAATGAATAAATAAATAAAAAAAATTATACAAGTCAATTTAAATTGAACCTAGTAAAAAAAAACATCACCAAAAATATAAAAAAATAATAATGCAATTGAATTTAACCTATTAAAATAAAATAAAACAAATATGAAAAATAATCAATAAACTGATTAAATAACTGAATCAATAAACTGAATAAATAAAAACAATATTGATACAATTTTAATGTAAACCTACTAAAATGAATACTCAAACTAACACCTATTACAAATGAAAACTAAACAAACAAACAAACAAACAAATAAATAAATAAGAAAATGCTATTTGAATTAAACCTAAAAATGTTTAATAAAAATTAAAATATTACAATAAATAAATGAGCAAATAAAATATAAGCAATTTGAATTGACCAATAAAAATAAAATATACCAATCAATGTACACAACAAAATGCAATCTATATATATATTTAAAAAAGTCTAAAATATGGTTTTCATGATGAGACAAATTATGACTAGTAATTCTCAGTTTCAAGAATAGGTATGTTGAAGGCTGAAAACCTTTACTGTTCCATTGCAAAAAACAAATTTGAACATGCTTTGAGAACAGAGGGACAGTGAAAAATGTAATTAAATGCCCCAGTGATTATAATATACATGTGCTTGTGCTGATTATGAATCAGAACGCTCTCGAGGCCTGTGTGCTAGACATTGTCACCACAGTACTCTGCTAACCCGCGGTAATACTGTTTGAACGGCCCACGTCATGTGACTTGAACAGGTACGGGGCTTGAAGTCGCGCTAGCGAAGATCGCTTAGGGGGTGTGTGTGTGTGTGGTGTGTGTGTGTGTGTGTGTGAGTGAGTGTGTGAGTGTGTGACTGTGTGTGTTAAGAGGGCCTTTCAGAGAAGATAAAATCCAAGCAATAATGAAAATCGATGTAAGACACCTTTGTTGAAGCTTATTTGGTCAAAATGATCGCTTATATAACTACTGACCAAATAAATAAGTCTTTAGCTTTTTCTCCTTCTAACTTGATGAGCTGGACGTGGAACAGTACATGATGTAACTCAGGCTATATGAGTTACCGGCTTGTGATTTATATGTTTACTGTATGATACACATATAGTGCTCGTCCCCTCAGGAGTCAAAGTCAATCACACACACGAGCAACCAAGAGAAGCTTAGACATTAATAAAGTCAGTGAATGAGAGCACTTAAGAGGCTACCCACACTCCCACAACCCACCACCCCCACACACACCTCCCCTCTCTCCCCACCACCTCCCCCTCCCTCCCTCCTCTCCACCCACACCCCTCACACTCACTCTCTACACACCACACACATCCCACGACCTCTTCACCCACCCAACCATCACATCCACTCTCTTCACCCCCCCCTCCCCCTCCTTCTACCTACCCCACTCCCCAATCCCCGCACGCACTCCCACCCCCCCACCCACCCCCCCCAACCCCCCTCCCCACCCCTCTCACTCCCACACCCACAACACCACTCCTCACAACACACACCACACAACACACTTCCCTCATCTCCCCAACACACCCCCCCCCCTCCCCCTTACCCTCATCATCCCTCACACCTAACCCACACCCTTCACCCACACACCCCACCCCACCCTCCCTCCCTCAATCACTCACGCACACACACACACCTACCACTCCCATCCCTCTCTCTACACAACACTCCCTCACTCTTTAAACACACCCTCACTCACTCAACCTCACACACACCCCCACACCCACTCCAACTCACTCTCTCTTCTCCCCACCCCCACACCATCCCCCCCTCACACACACACCCACCCACACACATCACTCCACTCATCCTCACCCACACCACCCACCACAACACTCCACACCACTCTCCACACACCACAACACACGACATCACACCCACACCTCACTCAATCACTCACTCTCACACCATCACAAACACACTCACACTCTCCACACACACACTCACATCACTCATCTCACACACCATACCAACACACACACACACACACTCACACAAACATACACACACACACACAAACACACAACCACACACACACCACACAACCACACACACCCACTCCATCACACACACACACTCACTCAATCACTCACTCACACACACTCACACACCACACACACTCACACCACACACACACACACAAACACAAACAAACAAACACAAACACAAACACACTCTCACCCACCACACCACACAACACACACTCACACTCACTCACTCAAAAACACTCACTCACTCACTCACTCTCTCTCTCGCTCTCTCTCACACACACCCACCACCACTCTCGTGAGAAAGTTTTAACAAACAAACAACTGATTAAAAAATAATGCAACACACATACTGCGAAGGTTCAGAACTGGGACATTTGCATACGCATCATGATTGTTGCTTTTCTTGCATATCTTTGAATGGTAATAAAAAACAGTTTGACAACTCTCTAGTAAAGTGGGTTCTGCGTCAAATTGTTTTTTCTTACTTGATTTGTAGACATTCACTTTCATGTCTGTCTATTTCAGACTTTAAGTGCTTACAATTTTTTTGGATATTTTTTTTTGCTCTGGCTCTCATATTGTGTGGCGTCCTTGTGAACTCTGGCGTGTTGGAGATGTTTGTGTTCTGCCTCGATCGGGTTCTCATAATACCTCCGCACTGTCTAATTCATCACTGCGTGAGAGTTGCAAACACAGTTCATTTTCTGCAGTACAGCCGAGGGCAGAGGCACTGTTTCACCACATTTCATCTGCTTTCTGCTGTTTTCTGCTGATGTTTGAAGTTGTCCAGTGATTTATTGCTACGGGTTAACAAGTTACCCTACAAGCTACACCATAACACACATCCCGGCCATCACAGCTGCGTTTTTTTCGTGACATTGTCCCCGGACTAATTTTCCCGTGTAATCTTCTATCATATTTCTTCTTTTTTTCCCAGCCGCCTAAAATGCCGAGGCCCTGCTTTTGTCTCCCCCCTCCCCTTTTCTCCTCGCAGTTCTGCGCCCCCCCAGCGCCCCTTTCCCCGGCCCCCTCTGACTTGTTGTGTTCCCTCCTCTCTTGTGCGCACACAGTGTTGCATGTGCACCTCCACCTCGCCACTTCTGCGCCGCCAGTCCGGCCTGTGCGCGTCCTGTCCCCTCCGTATCCCCCACCCGCCAAGCTTCTTTCTTGCATCGACTTTTTACCCTGTCATTGCGACTTGTTCTCTCCCCCTTATGCGTCCCCACTTATGTCTCGGGCTAAACCCCCCGCTGTTCGATGACTGTTTCGCGCCCTTCCCCCCTACAGTTCCCCCCGTTGTCCTGTTTTTGTCAATGTTCGCCCCCCCCCCGTCCCTTTTTCTTTTGCTCCCATTATGGGACCTTACTTTTGCATGGTTCTCTGCCCCCAACCACAGGGCCAGAACGCTGGAGAGGCGGGGAGGCGGAGGCCGCCCGCGGCCGAGGAGGAGGAGGCGGCCAGGCAACAAGCGGAGGGCGGGCAAAGAAAGCGGACGAGGAGGAGAGGCGGGCACAAGAACGAGGAGGAGGCGGGGGAGGAGGGCACGAAGAGGACGAGGAGGAGGCGGGCGCGAAGAGGCAGCGAGGTGGAGGCGAGGCCAGCAGAACGCGGAGCGGCGGTGGAGGGCGAGCCAGGGACCGAGGCGGCGGCGGGCGGAACGAGGAAGAGGAGGGTGTGAGGGCGAGCACGAGGAAGGCGCGGAGGAGGCGGCGAGACGCGGAGGCGGGGAGGGCCCGCCCGCGGCCGCGGGGAAGAGGAGGAGGAGGGCAAGGCCGAGGAGGTGGAGGCAAGCCAGAGGCAGCGGAGGAGAGGAGGCCCAGACAGAGGGACGAGGCGAGAGCGGCGGCAAGGCGAGGACGCGGAGGCGGCGGGGCGAGCAAGCGGAAGAGGAGGCGGAAGAAAGTCCGCGGAAGAGGGGCGGCGGCGGGAAGGAAGCGGCGGTGGAGGGCAAGCAAGCGGAGAGGAGGAGGCGGGCCGCCCGCGCACAGGCAGTAAGAGCGGCGGGCAACGACCGCGGAGAGGAGGGAGGCGGCCGCGCGGGAAGAGGCGGAGGCAAGGACCGAGCCGAGCGGCGGAGGGAGGGCGAGGAAGAGGCGGAGGAGGCGGGCACGGAGGCGGAGGCGGAGGAGGCTGGGCCCGGACGCGAAGAGGAGGCGGAGGGCAAGGAAGAGGAAGAGGAGGAGGAGGGCAAGAAAGAGGAAGAGGCGGGGCGGGCACGAAGACGAGGAAGAGGAGGAGGAGGAGGGCCCCGCACGCGGCAGCGGCGGCGCCGGCCCGCAGGGGAAGAGGAAGACAAAGAGTGTAAATATCTGATGAAATTCGAGCAACAGTCATATACCATGCTCTTGTCCATGGACTGACAATGAGGGAAGCAGGACTTAGAGTGCAACCCAATTTGAGCCGATTTTCTGTGTCCACCATAGTAAGGCCATTCAGAGAAGAGAACAGGTACAGTGTACTACTGTATTTTTGTAATAGCAAATTTACTGTACTACACTATATGCAGCTGTTTCAATAGACATTTGTAAAGTTCATCACTGTATGTATAGTACTGCATGAATATTTTTTGTAACTGCACATCTACTTTTTGTAGAATTGCAAGGCTGCCACATGCAGGTGGAAGGACAGCTATATTCACTCGGGAGCAAGAGGCTGTTATAGTGGGCATGGTCCTTCAAGATAATGTAATACGACAAATCCAGGAACAAGTGATACAAGACAACACACACTTCCAAGGAATCGACAGTGTGAGCATTTCCACAATTGACCGTGTCCTCCATCGTAACAGGATGCGAATGAAACAAGTATACAGAGTACCTTTTGAGCGCAACTCACCAAGGGTGAAAGAACTGCGAGCTCAGTATGAGTACATTTACTGTAATCCAGATTGTCTACAGTACTAACACATACTACGTGAACGACATTACTCTTCAGTACATACAATGTATGTGAATCAGAAGTGCGTACAGTAGGCCTAATTGTACTCTACAGTATAGCACTGTCTCTGTACGATTTACACATTTCTACACAGACAATATTTGACTTGGACAGACCCCATGACTTCATCTTTGTCGATGAAGCAGGCTTCAATCGAGGCCGAACATATTGGACGCGGGTCTAGTGGTGAAGTCCCGGTCACGAGGGTGGCAATTCAACCTCTGGCTGCTCAGAACGTCTCGGTAGTATGTTATGGTAACCCTGTTCTGAAGAGGGAACGGACGTCACGTCGGGGGACCGAGAAATTGGGATCTTGCTTTGAGAGACCAATCTACTTCGAGTGTAATAATCGCATGCCGAGTGCATTGGCATGTGATTATTGCATCCAGATGCTGCTGATCACAGCTTGAGTATAAGTAGGCAGCTGGTGCAGCGTATATTCAGGTTTTTGCTGAGGAGCCGAGTCGGTGACCCGGCCACTCAGCGGTGGTTCAGGAGCTGTGGCGACGGGACGTGACGTCTCCGTTCCATCCTTCAGGGAACGAGGGTTACATACTTAACCGAGACGTCCCTTTCAGTCGGTCACTCTCGACGAAATTGACCGACGAATTGGGATCCTCACAAAGGGCCACAGATACTGCCCCTTCCAGTGTCCCGTGGAAACCTCCTGCGCCCCTACTTTTTGGAGCAGGCCAGGGCTTACCACAAAAAGACCAGCTACCTCTGCTATGGCACTACCCACTCAGTAAAACTGGATAACACTGGGAAAACATACCCAATCTATTTGGACAGGGACGTTACGGAAGCTCCAAACTTCCCGAATGAGGTTTCGGAAGCAATACACATATGAAAATCCCTTAGGTGCATATGGAAGAATGAGGTGATTGAACCCTCTTGGAATGGCAGGAAGTATGCCGCGGGAAACACGGGCTCAGCTATACGGGACTTTACACATATGAGATCCCATTAGGTCTTACATGGACCCAGCCTTTACGGTTCTCGAGGATTCCGCGAAGTGAAGGCTGGCGACGGACGCTGCCACGGTTGGCTGCTGCGGGGACGGGGACTCACAGGGTCACGGTATGGACTCTATGGAGTGATTTGCAAGCCGACCGGAAACCGGGGCCTCTAGCAGTTGCTGTTTCTACCCGTTGAGGTGAGAACACAGGAGGATACCAACTCCACACGAAGGCTATAGAATCTAGAAAATGTGTTAGGGGTTGCCCAGCCCGCAGCCCTACAAATATCTGTCAGCGAGGAGCCACGAGCCAGCGCCCAGGAGGATGCAACACCTTTAGTTGAGTGAGCTCGCAACCTGAAAAGGCAGGGCACACCCTGTGCCCGATAAGCCAAGGTGATGGCATCCACTATCCAGTGGGTCATCCTCTGCTTTGAGACGGCATTCCTCTTCTGCCGGCCTCCGTGACAGACAATGAGCTGGTCTGAGGTCCTGAAGCTTTTTTCGTCCGGTCTACGTAGCACCTTAAGGGTCGGACGGGACAGCACAAAACTAGGGCTGGGTCTGCCTCCTACAAGGGCAGCGCTTGGAGGTTCACCACCAGATCCCTGAAGGGAGTAGCGGGAACCTTGGGGCCGTAAGCCGGGCCGGGGGCTCAGGGTCCTGGGAATCAGCGGCCCGAACTTGGCACGAAAAAGTGACCGAAATGCGTGTGCAGGTCCCTACCTATTGATAGAGGCCAATGCAGCGGAGCAAAGTCTCCTTGAGAGGAAATTCAGTCCAATGCTGTAAAGGCTCAACGGGGGGTGTAGGTGCAGTTGAGGCACCAGATCAGGTCCCAAGAGGGTATAGGAGGGGGGCGTGAGGATAACCTTTCGCCCTAAGGATCTGCCGACCAGCCTGTTCCCCAACGACCGACATCTCGGGGTCGTGGTTAGCAGCGACGCATGGCGACATGAACTTAAGGGTGGAGGCGGAGACAGCATTGCTCCAGCCTCTGCTGCAAAAAGAAGACCAGAAAACGTCCGCCGGCATTCTCGGGGTCTTCTGGGCGAGAAGAAACCACTCAAAGGCAACGTTCCACTTCAAAAGAGTAGGGTGTCTCGTAGAAGGTTTGCTCTCGCTGAAGTGATGTTGTCAACTACCTCTTGGGGTAGGCCATTCAGAACCTCTGCGTCCCGTCCAGGGAGTGGACATGAAGTTTTCAGAGGTCTGGAAGCGGGTGCCAAAGGGTGTCCCGTCTCTGAGTCAGTAAATCCTTTTTCAGAGGAATCGGCCAGGGAGGGGCTGTTGCGAGGAGCATTAGTCCTGGGAACCAAGTCCGGGAAGGCCAATAGGCCACCAGCAAGACCTGCTCCTCGTCCTCCCTGACCTTACACAGGAACTGTGCCAGAAGGCTCACGGGGGGAAAAGCATACTTGCGAAGGCCCCGCAGCCAGCTATGTGCCAGTGCGTCCGTGCCGAGTGTCCCCTCGGTCAGGGCGAAGAACAACTGACAGTGAGAGGTTTCTGGAGAGGCAAACAGGTCTCCTGAGCGGCTCCGAAACGTCTCCAAAACAGATGGACCGTCTGGGGATGGAGTCTCCACTCTCCGGGGAGCACAGCTCGTGACAGCTCGTCGGCTGCCCGGTTGAGCAGACCAGGAATGTGAACAGCACGAAGCGACTCCAGTGCGTCTGACCCAGAGGGGGAGGTGGTGGGCGAGTTGCGATAGCGACGGTTGTGAGCGCAGACCACCTTGCGGTTGTTGATGTACGCCACGGCCGCTGTATTGTCCGTGCGGACCAGTATATGCTTGCCTCGTAAGCGCCATTTGAGATGGCTCAGGGCAAGGTGCACTGCCAGGAACTCGAGGCAGTTGATGTGCCAGTGCGGTTGGGGCCCCGTCCAAACCCCTGACTCTGCAAGCCCGTTGTACGTGGCCCCCTAGCCGGTGGTTGAGGCATCCGTGCAAGCCACAGAATGCCTGGAGACCTGCTCCTGGGGCACTCCTGCCCGGAGGAACGCAAAGGTCTGACCACGGGGTGAAGGTTTGGCGGAAGGCCAGTGTAACTTGGACCCGGAAGCTGCCGCGATGCCCCGCCCACCTCGGGACTCGGCCATAAAACCAGTGCTGAAGCGGTATAATAGGAGGTAGCCATGGCGTGCTGCCCCGTGGCCGCAATATGCCCAGGAGCCTCTGAAAAATTAGTGCGGCAAGCCATATGTCGTGAATGTATTCAAGAAGTTCAACCGACTGAGCACGTTCATGGTGAGACGTGCTGTTCTGTTCGACCGAGGTCCAACCCAATCCGAGAAAAGAGACCTCTTGGTGGGGGAGAGTTTGCTCTTTCCAGTGCATGAAGGCTAAAGGTGAGGTGTGAAAGCCCAGTCCCCTGTGTGCTCGGACAATGATGGAGAGGGGCAGTTATGAGCCATCGCGAGGGTAGTTGAGGATGCGATGCCCTGCTCTCTTGTAGGGAAACGGGCTTGCCTCGGAACTTTGTAAGAATGGGCGAGGGGACAGCGCGGGCAGGACTTGTACGGATGCCCGTCCCTCGAAACGCAAAACGCCAGGAATGCCATAAACTGTGGCGCGGAAAAAGCTCGAACTGAAAGTACGTTGTCCTTCAGGGCATCGCTGGAACAGTCTTGGGGTTCTTTCGACGGATCACCTGAAAGTGATTTCTGCAGTGTGAGCATATGGAAGGGAGCCGGTGAGGGCCCGGTTCAAGACATGCAGATCCAATATTGGTTGTAACCCACCGCCTTTCTTTGGTACAATAAAGTAAGGGCTGTAAAACCCCAACCTCATATCGGCTTGAGGAACCGGCTCTATCGCGTCCTTCACCAATAGGACTGCGATCTCTGCACGCAAAGACAGGGGCATCTGCTGCTTTCACTAAAGTAAAGTGGACGCCCCTGAACTTGGGAGGGCGCCGGGCGAACTGACTCGCATAGCCGAGCCTGACGGTTCGAAAGAGCCATCGAGACAGGCTGGGTAGCTCTAGCCAGGCACCCAGACGCCGCGCAAGTGGCATCAACGGAACTACAGGCGTCCCCGCAGCGGGGCAGCGTGAAAGAACACAGGGACCCGGCCCGGGCGTCTCTTTGCCGGTCCAAGGCGGGGTCTGGGTGTGTGCAACACTGACCTGCGTTTGAGCCGAGGGTGCGTGGGTAGTCCGTTGGTTAGTCCTCCCGATCCGCCCACTGCTGCTCAATGGCGAGAGAGGAGGGTGAGTGTGATAAGCACTAGATCGTCAACAACCCCCGTCCCCTCTGGGGACCCAAAAAAAATAGAGGAATTGCTCTTTGTCAAGAATTTTGGGTACCACCGACCGAGAGGTCATTGGTGGAAAAGATTCTCCGCCCGGCCCTCCTACGGGGGAGGGAGTAGTGCGTTCACCATCTCCCGAAGAGCAAATCCCTCCATCTCTGGTTCGCCCGTCTCGGGCATATTAACAAGGTTTGGCGGTGGGCGGGCCTGGACGGCGGGGCGGCGCCGCTGCGACCAGGTCCCACGGCACAGCTTTGGTGGAGGCCGCAGGAGCTCTGCTCTTGTTTTGGCGGTGGCAGGGGGGCCTCCCTCGGCGACGGCAGCAGCTGCACGTTGGGGCAGGATGTACCTGATGGCCTCATTCTGCTTTGGTCAGCGGAGAACTGCTGGGCAGGTTCTCCACCGTGTCGCCGAAAAGGCTGGCCTGGGACACGGGGGTGTTCAAGAGTCGTGTCTTGTCCGTCTCGCGCATGTTAGCCAGTCACAGCCAGATTTGGCGCTCCTGGACCACCATAGTGGATATGGCACGACCCAGAGACCGCGCCGTATCCTTCGTCGCTCGTGGCGCGAGGTCCTCTGCGGTGCGGATTTCTCTGCGAACTTCTGGGTCGTGACAACCCTCGTGCAAGTCCCTCAGGGCCTTGGCCTGGTGCACTTGCAACAAATCCGAAGCGTGTAAGGCGGAAGCAGCTTCTCCACAGGTCGTATAGGCATCGCTGGCCAGCCGTGTAAATACAGACCACTACCTGGGAGGGGAGGTACGGTTCTCCCTGCCGGTTGGAGGCGTTATTAGGACACAACTGCATCGCAACCCACCGCTCCACCGGGGGACCTTGTAACCCCTTGATGCCCCACCATCGAGGCGGTGGGGGGTGGTTGAGGGAGGATGGCTCCAGCAAATCCGTTCTGGCAAGTAAAAAGGTGAGGTCCCGACCGTTGAGCTCTTCATGCACTTCCGGGAAGAAAGGCACCAAGGCGGGGGCGCTGAGAACCAGCGCGGACCACACCGAGAACCAATTGTGCAACCTTGAGGGCTCGGGACACGTTGAAAGTCTTCACTCGAGCCCTACCCTTACGGTGGCCCGGGAAAGCATAGCCATTATTTCTGGATCCGATCCAGGCATCGCTACGGTCCCGGAGGAGAGCAGCGCAACCGAATCTTCCTCTCCAGAAAGCTCTGGTACTTACGAGGCTGCAAGCGCATCCCGATGTCGGGGGAGCCCGGAAGAAAAGAAACCAGGTGGTACCCCCGGGCGGGTTCCAGCTGCTCTTTTGAGAGACTCCGCGGTTTCGAAGAACCACGTGCAGGCGGGCTGGGATCAAGGAGGGGAGTCCTCCACGTGAAAGTAAGACCGTCCGCACCGCGAGGAAGAGGGACTCTAGCGAGATCCAATTTCGTCGGCCTCGAGTGACGCGAGAGGTGACGATGAAAGGAAAACATGGTGTTTACATCCCATGTTACAATCAGGGCCATAAACACCCAGCACTGATAAGAGTATGCCAATCTAGTATATGTTATTTGGAGCAGCAGGTTCAAGAGCACGAGGTCAAGAGCGAAATGGACTCTCATTCCACCGATGTGATAGTGATACGGACCATGGCGGTTTTCCAATCAGCTGCTCAGGAAATGGTTTGACATCAATGGGAGGTTATATTAACGGTACCTCCCTTCATATAGCATTTCCTGAAGCCGAATAAGGAGTTGTTTCCTGGAGATGGAACGTAATGAGAGACAAAACCTACACAAGAGTAAATTGCGGCAAGCATGGATGCGTAGGTGATATAGGCTGAGGAATAATGTTTGGCTGGATACGGCACACAAGAGGCTTCTTCCCCCGTTGGCTCAGGAGGGACAATATTGCTTGTGATGCCAGAGCCTGACCCAGCCCAAAGACAAGAAGAAGCACATTGATCACATGTTTACTCCTTTGATTTTTGTCCCTTTTAGTATTGTATACTGTAGTACAGTGCGTTGTAGGCTGTATACTGTACAATGAACAAATTGTATGGCCCTGAACATTGTGCTTTCCATTTGTTAAAAGTACTGACTGCTCAATAGATTTTGACTGGTTGCAGGTTCACAGCAACAAAGAACAAAGGAGACAAAGAGACAAAGGACGAGTTTGTGAGATGCAGGGTACAGTACTGTAAAAATAGGGAGGAGGAAGAACAAAAAAAATTGCAAAGAGCAAAGCAGAGTAGTAATTTCTGATCAGTTTTGAGCTACTATGCTAGAACATGTTTTCGTTCATCAAAAGACAACGACGGAAAAATATGAAATTTGTTTTGAGATTGAAAATTTACTTCTCCCTGAGAACTATATGTTTGGAACAATGTGTTTTCTATTTTTGTGGTGTATTGTTTACTGACTGCTTGACAGTGTATATCATTTTGATCACTTTGTTTATGATTTGAGAGCAGTGTTTGATTTTGAACACAGGTAAAACTGTTTTGAGGCGAAAGTTTCATTTTGCGAGAGGAGTCAGAGGTGTTTTAAATAGTGCTTGAAGATGAGGTTTTGTGTTTCATGTTTTCAGAAAATGGAGCAAGGTTTCAGAAATTGTGTTTCAGCAATCGAGAAAAACTTTAAAGAAACTTCCATTTTAGCATTTGCAAAACATAATCCGGAAAGGTTTGGACATTTCTCTGAATGTCCTGAAATAACGTTTAAAACGCGTTAGACAAATCCAAATGCTTCAGAAAAAAAAAGTTCCGTGAATGATGGTTAAATAACGTTTTTGTGTTAACATTTTGAGAACATTATTAAAGACATAATTTTGACTGAATGTTAATGTTACTGGATGAACGTTTATCAAATTATGTACAAGTATCAGCTATAATGCGCTTATCGAAATAAAGCAGGTCAAATGAGGTATATTTTAATGATAAAAAGAAGTATTCAAAAATTAGTAATTTAATTTACAATCTGCAAAGAAGTGGAAAAATGTGATCAACTACTCCATTTAAAGAGCTTGACATAAACAGACATATATAAGCTTTTTTTCCACAAATCATTTTCCGTTGCGGTTTAGAAACATCTGGATCATATTTGCTTTGCATTTTTTCTTCTGTCTCTGGCCATAATTCTAACCTTAAAATCAGGATTAGGCATGAAATAATGTCATACGTGTGGAAATAGGCAGAGAATTGTACAAATCCTTGTAATCTTACTTAGTTGGAATCATGTCTTTGTGGCAGTTTTTCTGCTTCATAACCTTAAAATGGTTGTCAAAAGCAAAAATGCTACAAAATGCATCATATTTTGGGAGAAAGTGCGACGCGCTTGAGCAAAACAGACACTATTTTTGTAATCAGCACCACAAAATTTGTAGGAAACAAGTATTTAATTCAGCAAATATGATGCGGGGTGTTTTTGATTATGCCACAAAATCATACAGAATGTACCTGGTTTAAGAATAAAACATATTCTATATAGAGTGTAAAAAATCCACTTCAACTGAAATCTGGCTTTCCATGGCCGAGTGTGTTTTGGATTTCTAAATCAACACAGCCTCAGCAAAATCATCAACGGATTGACTGAAAATCAGCCCTGAAATGCACTGAAGTGCAGTGTGTTTTTGCTGAAAAGCTGAAAAGCAAAAGTCCCTGATGTGAGGTTCGAGTCGTGATGCTTCATCAGAGAGGAGTTACTTCAGATGAAGATGAAGATTGACCTTTCAGTTCTGTATGCTGCTATAAATAATCATTCTGTCATCATGTCATTCTAAACATTATACTCCTTTCTTCTATGAAACAGGAAATAAAACATGAATGCTGATTTATACTGTTAAGAACAAAAATAGCAGCATAACAGCATTTCATGTTAGTCTTCTTCAATCAGAGTACAGTTTTGGACATTAAACAGACATTTTGTTCACTGGTGCGAAGGTGAGTAGATGATGGCTCCGTATTCATTCCTTTTAGCTACGAATCTAGCATTAACATGGCTGTTCTATTAAAGATTTAACAATTAGTATTTTATCTTGCTTGGAGGCACTGCAGCAAATAATGTATATGTAACTAGAAATCTGAACAATCAATGAACTCATGTCGTGTGCTCCTGAAAAAAGATTGTATTCTCCCACAAACTTTGAGTGTATTTGGACACCTTTTCTTGATACTGATTTAGATATTAATTTTTTTTTAATGATTTTCTGGACTTTATTATTTTCTATATGTACGCTTATTTCTGCCACGGAATTTAAAAAATAAATTGCAACTTTAAATTGATAAATTGTATTTATAAATACATTTATTTTAATGTAATTGCAACTTTATTTCACAGTTGTGACTTTTTTTCCCTTGCAATTCTGATTTCATATCTTACAGTTTGGGTGTTTTTTTCTTGCAATTCTGAGAAATTCTCTTTTTTTTTTTTTTTAGATAGAAATTCAAAATTGCAAGACCCGAACTGAGATTGTGAGATATAACGTGCATTTCCGAGTAAGTCAGATGTAGATATAACCAGAATCATGGATATAAAAAATAAAACCACATGCTTCATGTGTGTTTCATATGTGTTGCACAAGATTTTCACATGTTTCAAATATTTCACATGTGATTGCATATGTGAAGTTCACGTGGTTTTTCTGTAAAGCTGAAAAAGTCAGAATTATATATATATATATGTATATATATGCGAGGTATAAACTGGCATTTGGGAGAATTTCTTATTTTTCTTTTTCTGTTCTTATTCATTGTTATAATTAAAAAAGGTACTGTGCTTTTGAATATTTCACACTTTTATGTGGCATGTATTCCCACATGTTTAACCTCTTAAGACCTGAGAAAAGATTTTTAGGAAAAAAAATAGTTTTTTTTCATGTCTTTAGATTGTTTAGAGCATTAAAAAAAAGTTTAAAAAACAAAAAAAATTTTAAATTATATTTCGTTCATAAGTTATGCTATGTCCTCGGTAGAGGACATCGGGACTCAATTTAAAAAAAAAGAATAAAAAAAGACATGAATGAACATGCATAGGCAAAAACAATAGATTTTTTAAATCATTAATACATTTTTAGTTTTCAGGATTTTATTTTTTTTACCAAACTTTGTATAAAGATGATTCTCAACTATGTTATAACAGAATGATTTGATATAACATTTTTCTTTCTGCAAAATGTGTGTAAAATGGCAACAAACAGGTTTTCTCATTATATATAAATGTATCTATAAACTAAATCTAATTAGCATATTAATGTGTTTTTGGGGCAACATATAATGAAAAAAAGAAGTGTAATAATAGGAGTAATATTTGACAAGATTTTCATAATAATCTATAATATTTCATAGAATATTGAAACATAATTTCTTTCCCATATCATTTGTTGTGTCTCCCAAAATGCATAATAAACATGTCCTCTTTAGTCCCGGTGTCCTCATACGAGGACATGTATGAAATCAACATCCGGTTTCGTAACAGAAAGTCATATTTTGATTTGAAACCCCATAACATTTTCCTGAGATGTTGATTTATGACAGACAAAATATGATCATATTTCCATAAGAGCGTCACTAAATTAATATCAGACATATTTGAAGACCAAGGAGAGGGAGTGGTGACGGTGAAACATCCAAACATTTAGTATCACTGAAAAGCCCTGAATGCGCTCTGTACAGGACATCCAAACTTAAATCTGTGGCATGTATGGTCTCAGAGAAATGCACTCAAATATAATGTCCTCATATGAGGTCACAGGGTCTCAGGAGGTTAAGCAATATTTGAGAACTCGTACAGAAAAACCAAATTAGAACATAGCAGTGAATATTATGAATTTCCCAATGTGCTATCTATACAAAAAAAGTAGGAAAAAAAAAAGAATTCAAACACTGACGTTCATTTTCAGCATCCGAGCGTGTTAAATGTTTGTGCACAGCTTTGGTTTTGATGGTTTTTGGTGTTATAAGCTCTTCGGCTCGGCTGGACTCTCTCTTTGATCCTCACTCACAGACGTAAAGCGTCGTCTTTGATCTTTTCAACGCCAGATTCGGTTCGTCGAAGCCTGTTTCCTGCGGCTAAGCGTTTTAGATGTGATGACACCGCATCCGGTGCATGAGCGTTTGAATGCCTGCGAAAAATGATGCGCAGGTAATGATGCAACGGATATACCGATATATCCTCCTAAATCACACATTCCTGGAGTTAATCCGGGCCCCGGGCCCCGGGCGCTTAACAGACACGCCTCGGTGTTCCAGTAATTATGCAAAACTCCTCTTCCATTCATGATGACTCAGTCACAACAGCAGATTTAGAGTTTCTCCTTCACTTTAATACACTCCGCTTTCATCTTCCGCCTGGGATGCGAGCGCTTGTCAAAAGCCACGGCAAACGGGCCTTTAAGAACCGCTCTTTCTTATTTATTTTGCCTAAAAACAGTTCAGGCGTAGAGACGCTGCAAGCTGACTCGGATATAGCCTATATTGTTTCAGCTTGTTTTTGCTCCTCGCTTGTACTTCTGTCACTCTCAAGGGTGCTTAATCTCTCTGAAATCTTAACTAGAGCGACTTTAAAGACGTTTGGCAGGAGCTCGACAGCTGGTTTTGACAGTTCAGGCCAGAACATTTTATCTGCTTGGCCTCTATTAAACTCTGTCTGCTTGTCTATTTGACGTCTGCATTACATCTGCAAGACATATTTTGTAAGAGTGTTTGCTCATCTGCTATACGTCTATAGGATGCTTCCTATCAGATGTCAAATAGACGTTTAGAAGATGTCTTTAAGATGTTTATGATTGAAATCTGACATCTTAAAGACATCCATAGCACATGTACAGCAAGATGTCTTTAAAGATCTCTAAGCATCTGCTGTGTACAAACATCTGACAGACGTCTTTAAGAGGTCAGTTTTCAATCATAAACATCTTAAAGACATCTTCTAAACGTCTATTTGACATCTGATAGGGTCTTCGATCTCGAGGCTTATTCGCAGTGAAACAGAACAGATGTTGGTTAATCTAAAGATGTTCACTACAGCAGGTCTCTGGCTTTGTGTCATTCCTTCCTGTTATTTTAATGGACAAAAAGTCTGTTATGCTGCTTAATATTGCAATCCGACACTCGTGATCATGTCATTTTAATTCATTATCATAATCATAAACACAAATAGCCTACTATAGCCGTTTTAGTTAGGCTATAGTGGCAAATATGCTCTCTCTCTCTCCCTATAAATATATATATATCCAAGAAAATGCATTCACGTCAGGGTTATTAAAGGCCTAGTTAACTAAAACTAAAACAGTACTTGAAATAAAATAAAAGTTAACTAAAATAAAATAAAATATAAAAAAACCTAAACTTATTTTATTTCAGACAGTGTTCCAAAGCACTCTGGCGGTTCATTATCCTGATGTGCTAAAATAACTAAAATATAAATAAAAATGAATAAAAACTATACATAACAAAAAAAAATTAAAATTACAAAAACACCACAAAATTATGGAGCCCTTAAAATGAAAGTAGAAAATATGAAAACAAAATCTATTTTTAAATACTGGCAAAATCTATATCTCAGTGATGCTAAAATAACACTGAATATTGCAATATTTTAAAATATATATTGGTATATGAAGGTTAAAATAAATTTTAAATTCCAAAATTACTTTTTATTGAGCATATATTTTTAGCATATATTTAAAATATTTTTGTACAGTTTTTGCCCTATGCAGTGCTACTTGTTTTTTTTTTTCTCTTTCTTCTTGATGATTTTTGTCAAATAAAAATGTTTATCACAAAGAAAAGGTGTTTACTACGTGCTACTCTCTTTAATATGATTTATTTTTGACAAAAGATAAACAGACAGTTGTGCTTGGCAGGTATTCATTTTGGATCCGGCTACAATAACATCAGCCCCGAAGTCTTATATTCTGTCATGTATGATCAGAAATGCTGAAACCAACAGCCCAAAACGGTCTCTCTCTCCCTCATTCACACACTCTCCTCCTGTTGAACTCCTTGATGTTTGACTCCGTTTGAGGCGTCTTGGCTCAATCCTGTCCTTCGGTTACAGTAAATCTGTGTGAATTTCATCAGTTGGACCCTGCAGAAGAGATTCCCAGACAAACGCTTCCCATCAACAAGCAAAACCTAAACAGCTTTTATACAAGTAAACCTGTCAAAAGTAACTATTTACATTGCACTTTTTATGGAAAGTTGGCCAGCAGGTGTGTTTTTACTATCTGAAGTGGTATATAACTACCAGGGGCGTAGCCATCATTTCAGAAGTGAGGGGGACAGAAATGTTATATATATATATATATTACAATATAACATTTCTGTAATCTACATACACTACCAGTCAACAGTTTTTGAACAGCAAGATTTTTAATGTATTTTAAAGAAGTCTCTTCTGCTCACCAACCCTGCATTTATTTGATCAATGCACAGCAAAGCATAACTGTTGTGACTATTTTTACTATTTAAAATAAGTGTTTTCTATGTGAATATATAATAAAATGTAATTGATTCCAGCTGTATTTTCAGCATCATTCCTCTAGTCTTCAGTGTCACACATGATCTTCAGAAATCCGTATAATATGCTGATCTGCTGCTCGAGAACCATTTCTGATTATTATTATTATTATTATAAAATTGACATTATTTTTGTGTCAGGATTCTTTGATGATAGAAAGATCCAAAGATCGATGCATTTATCTGAAATAAATATTTGCAACATTATCACACAGCATTTCCAAAAGCTTAGAGTCGTATGGATTTTTATTTTTATTTTTTGAAAAAGTAATTATAGAAATCAACACTTTTATTTAGCAAGGATGATTTAAACTCATCAAATGTGACAGTAAAGACATTTAAATTGTTACAAAAGATTTCTATTTCAAAGCCTAATCTGTTCTTCTGAACTTTCATATCTCAAAGCATCCTGAAAAGTGCTACTCAGCTGTTTTTCAACACATAATACTTTTTTTTTTTGGAGCAGGCCATCAGAATATTAGATGATTTCTGAAGGATCGTGTGACTGGAGTAATGATGCTAAAAAATGAGCTTTGAAATCACATTTTTTAATAATTCACATAAAAAAAATAGTTATTTTCAATAGCCTAGTTAAAATTGTTCAAATGTTACTGGTTTTCCTCGACGGAGCTTCGGTGTGCCTGAAACATACACTGCATGAGTGTTTAGCGCTCTGCGATGTTCATCTCGCCTTATTCTGGGTCCGAGTAAAACATCAGATCATGCACAGACTATTCTGTCTTTTTGAATTTAAATCTATATTTATTCACTCCGGCTCTTGAAAACCTCTATACGAACACACTTGCCCGAAAAAGTGCGGGGGATGAATTTACGTGATATTAAAAGTGGGGGGACACGTCCCCCGCGTAATCTACACCCCTGATAACTACTATATATAAACAGTGTTGGGGAAAGTTACTTTTAAAAGTAATGCATTACAATATTGCGTTACTCCATAAAAAAGTAACTAATTACGTTACTTAGTTACTTTTTATGGAAAGTAATGCGTTGCGTTACTTTCGCGTTACTTTTTAAATATAAGCAGGGCTTGATTGTTTTTAATATAAGAAGTTCTATTTATAGCAAATATAAAAGCCTTTCACACCAAAAAGTGTAATGAATAAACCTCAGGCTGAAGCACAAGTAAAGTCAGGTCTGTACAGTAGAACGCAGGAGAAGAAACACTCTTCAGCAATAAAAAAACAAAGCACAATTGTTAGTTTCTCTAAAGTCAGTTTTGCTTATTAGTACGGTTGAACTGGATCAGCAAAGCTCAGCAGCAAAGACATTGGGATTAGATACATGTGTGTTATTTAACATATTTAATTATTGCAGGTTTGAGTCATATTCTGAGTTTGCATTTCACTGTTTTAATTCATTCATTGTTTTTTTGTGAGTGGGATGAATTAATGCACATTCACATTTAGTCTAGAACTGCATCATGTTCACACAGCTCCTCTGTACTCCTGATTTCTCCCAGTATGGGGACAGGAGACGTGTCAGTCAATAAATGGGAAAACAAAGTAACTGGCATTACTTTTTTGTAAAAGTAACTCAGATATTTTCTTGTAAATTAAAAAATAATGCATTACTTTACTAGTTACTTGAAAAAAGTAATCTGATTACGTAACTCGCGTTACTTGTAATGAGTTACCCCCAAAACTTTATATAAATATAACTACTTACTTGGGAAAAAATTGCTCTTTTATGGTTTTAACTCTCAGTGTGTTTCCAACCAAAGCTGGAGAATTGCTACTAACCAAGGGCATCAATAATAGCTGGAGATGTTTATCTGTTAGCATTCCCAGAAATACGTGACCTGCATGCTACCGTCTGTGCTGATGGGGTGCCATTTTTTCGCTTTCGATTAGCTGATGGAACACACAGTCACAAACCTGTAAGAGGAAAAATTTAAATACATAGTTACAGTAGCAGGGGGGCACTATGTATTTTATCAGACGAATTGTAAATGTGAATTATTTAACATTTATGCATTTGGCAGATGCTTTTATCTAAAGCAACTTGCTTTGCATTCAAAGTTTGCATTTTATCAGTTCATGCATTCACTGGGAGTCGAACCCCAACCTTGCCATGTTTGCTAACGCCGTGCTTAAATTTCTTAAGATACAGAAATGTATTTATAGTTTACCATATCCATACACATCCTCACACCACACTCACCACACACACACACCCTCACACCCACCACCACGCATACACACACACACACACCCGCACACTCACACACACACACACACACACACACACACACACACCACACATACACACCACCTCACACACACACACACTCACGCATACACACACACACACCACACACACACACACATACACACGCACACTCACACACCCACACACACACAACACAAACCCACACCACACTCACACACACACACACACACACTCACCGCATACAACACACACACAACACACACACACACGTCATCAACACCCACACACACTAACACACGCACCTCCCAGCACTCCACACACCCCCACAACATCACCACACACCACATACACTCCACAACACACACACACACAGACACACGCACCCTCACACACCACACACACCCTCAACGCACACACAGACTCACACACTCACCACAACCCACACAGACTCACACACAACACCACATACATACCCCCCCCCCACACACACCCACCACGCACCCACTACACACACACTCACGCACACTCACACATACACACGCACACTCACACACACACACAAACCACTCACACGCACACAAAGACCACAGCGACACACACATACATACCCAAACACCCACACACACATCCACACCCACCACACACACTCACTCACCACTCCGACCCACACCTCTCACACACCACACAGACCACGCACACTCACACACACCACACAACACTCACACACACACACAGACTCCACACACACCCATACATACCCACACCACACACACACACCACACACACCTCACTCACAACACACACACTCACACACACACATAAATATAATACAATTATATATAACTATAATTTAAATAATGCACACACACACCATTTGAACCAATGTGCTTAAATTACATTAAATGTAGCATTTAATCTTAAATTAAAATGCCATTTATTAAAACTAAAATATTTTCGTAAAAATGAGCCTCAGAAAGATTTGTATGTATTATTTTGTGATACTCCGTCATTATTTCTAATCTTATTCAGAGTTAAAACTCTCACATTACTCACTATCAGTGCTTCTGCATGTTGATAAAGTTTAAACTTATGTAATCAGATGACCTTTTGAAAGGAACAGGCGAAAAAAAATGGTTTAATTGCCTTTTTCTCTCTGTCCCATGACACTCGCCACTAAAAGCAGCGCTGTGAAAGTCTGTCAATCACACCGTCCCCATCGGAGAGCAGACGTGGGAGAGTTTGGGGAAAACGGGGCGTTCAGAGGAAATGGTTTGGAACGATGGAGAACCGGCTGACAGACTGAATAGATTTGATGGATGAGGATCGTTCAGGAGGAACGATCAGGCCAGTAACAGCAGCGAGCGGCGCTCATCGGCCCCAGAGAGTCCCAAAAGCCTCTCATTCCACACCGTGGAGTTTTAAAGAGAAGATGGGCCATTTTATTCAGACGTGGCCATCAGAGCTCTGTGGCAATTATGGGATCTGACAGGACGTGGATGCCCTGCGCAATCAATCTCTCATAAAAAGCTTCATAAAGGGGTTCATAAAAGAACTGCGCTGAGATTTAAAGCTAAAGGCTGAACAGGGATAATAACTAAAACCAAAACCATTAAAACGTACTTGAAATGATAATAAAAATGTTACCTGAAACATAATTAAATATTATATTAAAAAATTTACATTTTTAGCTAGCTGCCACGTCTAAATTTCCCATTTTTCATTAATTTGTTAAAGGCACTAACAATTAAACGAAATGTAAAAAATTAATGATACTACAATAGCACTGTCACAGACACAAACTTATTCAGCATCCTGATTTTAAATTGCTTTAATCTGAACAAATGTAATTTACATCACTTGCTCACTCTTTCCAAATTCATATAAATTTTTTTTCTGTTGAAAATAAAAAGAGAAATTGTAATCCATGTTTGAGGAGAAATACAGTGAAAGTGGATGATACATTTTTGCCAGGCTCTCCAAATAAAAAAAAAGTAAGCCTATGAATTATATATATAGGAAAAATAATATCTCTTTTTCCTTTCTGGCCAAACATTCCCTTTAAATGATATGCTAAATATAGTTTGTAAACAGTGAGCTTAGTGAAATTGATTTTTGGAATGAAAATATATTTAGTTTCAAAGTGTAAATAACTAAAATAATTTCTAAAACACATGTCCCATTTTACAGAGCCTGCATTTAGCCTTACCACATATCCACACTAGATTTAATAATGATTAATAATGTTTAAATCATTTGTGTGTGTGTGTTTGTGGTGTGTGGTGTGTTTGGTGTTTGGGGTTGTGGGTGTGTGTGTGAGAGAGAGAGAGAGGAGAGAGTGTGTGGGTTGTGTGTGAGTGTGTGTGTGTGTGTGTGTTTGTGTTTGTGTGAGAGAGAGAGAGAGAGTGTGGTGTGTGTGTGGTTTTTGAGTGTGTGGGTGTGAGAGACTTTTTGACTTTTAACATCTCTTTAATCACCAGAAAACATCAGGTTTTTTTTTTTTAAATATATAAAAAGTCAAAGTGTACAGGTATAAAAAATATGAGTCAAAAAATCTGAAAGAAATAACAACCCAAAAGAAAACATCATGTTTCCGTATCAAAAAAAAACAAAACCAATAAACACATCATATAATCATTTTCATACAAAAATGTTTAGAGATCCATCACAATCAACTTCACATATGCAGTTATTAATGCCCCACCTGTATTTAAAGGTCTCCATATCCATTATTAAATTGTAAAAAGCAAATTCAACCTTTAAACGTGATTTTATCAAACCCCTAAAAATCAAAGTAACATCAGTCTGTCCCATTCCAACAATCTTATTTTTCCGTGACAGCCAAATAGCCAACTTTGCTTGGCCAAAAACAAAATTCACTAATACAAGGGTCTCCCTTGTGGAATGCTTATATTTAGGACCATAGATAAAGAAAACTCCCCTAATTCACGGCAGCATTCTTCTAAAAAACAAAACAGAGGAACAAGCCTTTCACATTCAGAAAATAAATGAAAAACTGTTTCCGATTGTCCACAGAAAGGGCAACCCTCCCCTACCTGTGGATCAATGTGTGCTCTGTGTCTGTTCGTAGCTATTATACCATGCACAATCCGCCACTGCAGGTCTCTGGACCGTTTCTCAATGGGGGGTTTGTACAAGGTCCTCCAACTACCTTTGGGTGAAGAGCCTGACCCAAAAAAATCCAACCACTTAGACTCCTTCACACTCTCCAGAGTATGACAGTGAAGAGCCTTTACACACATCACATATAGTTGCTTCTTCCCAACAGCACTGAATTGTCCCGACTGCGGTGATGCAAAGGATAGGATGTTGCCTTCTGCTTCTTGCCACTCGCCATTTTCTGCCGAAACCTCCAGGTCTGGGAAGGATAATACTTCCTCCCCACCAGGTACCACCAGGGATACAATGTAATTCTGCGGCAATCGTTCCTGCACCTCAGTCAGAAGTCTCTGGGCAACTCGAACTGATCTTATGCCAAGCTTAAGAGCCAGTGTCTCTGCAGGCAACCAGCCATCCACGGAGGCTAGATGTCCTACTTTAGTGATGTTTGCGGAAAGAGCAGCATTCCTCAGATAAAGGGATTTAAAACTATCCAACTCAAGTGCTGGGTTGAAAAACAATGGTTCTTCCTTTAGCCAATGAAAATGAGTGTCTCTTAACTCTCGAGAAATCTTGAAAAGTGTCCATGATTTTAACACTGACTTGTGAAAGGATGTCAGACCACTTAAGTCCAGTTTATCACAATCCAATAAAAACAAGTGACGATCAAATCCCATCTTTCCTGCTCTTCTCAGAAGGGCACAAGCAACCCCGAACCAACTCACGTCCTCTCCATAAAGAAGCCTTTGAGCTGTCTGGAGTCTGAAGGCCTTTATTCGTGACCTAATGTCGATAAGCCCCTGACCCCCCTCTTGCCTAGGCAGATAGAGGACTGGGGCCTTCAGCCAGTGCTGTCCTGACCAAAAAAAGTCTGTAAGTTGTCGCTGAATGTCTCTTATCAAATCTTCTGTGGGCTCCAGCACCATCATCCTGTGCCACAAAGATGAGGCAACCAAATTATTACAGACCAGTACTCTTCCCCTGTAGGAAAGCTGGGGTAGCAGCCAATGCCAGTGAGACAGCCGAGCACACACTTTCTCCACTAGGCCCTCCCAGTTTTGCTTCTTAAATTCATCAGTTCCCAAAAACACACCTAAATATTTTAAACCTGCCCTTCCCCATTTCAACCCCCCTGGAAGTAAGGGACCTTCACTATCTTTTCCACACCATAAAGCATCACACTTTGCCCAGTTAACTTTCGCAGAGGAGGCTTTACCGTAACATTCTAAGCTTGCTTCTAGATGTTGAATATCTCCAGTGCCTCCAATTAAAACCGTGACATCATCTGCGTAAGCAGAAAGTTTAACAGGCTGCAGTGTATTAATTTGTAGACCCCTTAACTCTCTTCTTAGTTTACATAGTAAAGGTTCAATGACAATACTATAAAGCTGCCCTGAAAGAGGACAGCCTTGCCTGATACCCCTCTGAACCCTTATAGGAACACTAAGACCCCCGGCCATTTTTATTAAACACGTAGCTTCAGAATAGAGCAGATTTATTAGTGAAATAAAATGATCCCAAAACCAAAGGCTTTAAGTGTTTCAAAAAGATAGACATGATCTACCCTATCGAAAGCCTTTTCCTGATCCAATGACAAAAACCCCAGATCAACATTATTAAAAGAAGCAAAGTCAAAAAGATCTCTCACCAAATGGAAATTGTCAGCAATAGATCTACCCTTTATACAGTAAGACTGGTCCTTATGTATGATTTGTTGCAGTGCACTATTTAATCTTTTGGCTAAGCATTTAGAGAGAATCTTATACTCAGAGCACAGAAGTGCCACAGGCCTCCAGTTCTTTAATAAAGTTAAGTCTCCTTTTTTTGGAAGCAAAGTTAAGACTGCACACTGGCAACTCTTAGGGAGACTTCCTTCAATAGCTGATTCCTGAAGAACTTTAAAAAAAAGTCACTCCCAATAACAGTCCAGAAGCTCCTATAGAACTCAGCAGGAAGACCATCTATTCCGGGTGTACGACCTAAAGAGAGTTCCATCACAGAGGCAGTCACTTCATCAAAAGTAATTCTCTTTTCCAAAAAAATCTTCTGCTCTGAAGTCAGAACAGGGAGATCCTGAAGAAGTTCTTTTCTAGCATGACCGTCTGAGTTTTCAGCAGTAAAAAGAGTAGAGTAAAAATCTACAGCCACTCTGCGCATCTCCACTGGGTCAGAAGTGATACGCCCAATACTGTCCTTTAGACTGTACATCTGTTTATTTTGAGCAGCTTTGCGTTCCAAATTAAAGAAAAAAGAGGTAGGACCATCCATGTCTCTCACTGTTAAAAACCTGCTCCTTATAAGTGCACCCTTTACTTTTTCATTTAAAATAGAGCTTAAGGAAAGTTTCTTTTCAGTCCACTTTTCCTGTAAACCAACAACATTGTTAACAGTCATATTTCTCTCAATAACAGTAATTTCTTGTTCCAGTTGCTCCAATGTCTTCTTTAAACACAAAGTGGAATAAGAGGCGTATTGCTGACAAAACAACTTTATATGTGCTTTCCCCACTTCCCACCACTGAATAATGCTATCAAAACGGGCCTTTTCAACTTTCCCAAAATAACTTAAATTTCGCAAATAAAAAGTTTCTTCTAAAAGTTTTATATTAAAATGTCAATAATAACTTTTGTGAGGTCTTACGTCCAAGACACAATCAACTGTGATAAGTTTGTGATCAGAGAAAGACATGGGGACAATAGTTGTATTTCTAACTCTATTTCTCATATTTCCAGATACATAAAAACGGTCCAAACGTGCAGCAGAAATCATACCAGTGCTGACTTTCACCCATTGTACTGTCGTTTGAAAGATTGTGTTCCCTCCAACTCTAAAAAATTCAGGTTCTCAACACACTGCTAACAAGTGCTGAACTGTGAGTGTGGCTCCTCCCATTTCTATCAAGTGTAAAGTCCCATGTCAAAATTCCCAGTCCCCCCCCAAAACCAATCAATCTCATTCGGTTTTGCCGTAAAAACGGTTCAGTTTATCAAAGTTTATTCGGGGGGTCCCCCCCCCCCCCCCCCCAGGACAGTATATATGGGCATAAATATTCACAACACAAGCAGAAACTCTTATTTCTGCCCTTAACAATTAGCAGCCTTCCTGGTTCTAACTCTTGTTTCAATAAAATGTTGGCTTTAACAGCAGGGGAGAAAAGCACAGCCACCCCTGCACTTAAATTAGTCCCATGACTGAGAACATGTTCTCCCTCCCACCACAACCTCCACTCAAATTCATTGCTTTGGTTACTATGAGTCTCTTGAAGGAAAATAACATTTAACTCTTTCAAATTAATTAATTCCTTTAAAAAATGATCCTTTCTTACATCCCTCATCCCATTCACATTAAGGGATCCCATTCTTAAGATCTCCATAAAGACGAAAGGGGGAAAGAGAAGACAGTATAGAAAAGAAATACAGATACAAGTCAACATATTCATTTTGTTTTCCCTCTTATTAGCCTCTCTTTTTGTGTCGATTTGCCTAATTGTCTAATTGCAGTGATATGTTTCTTCAGACGAAAACGCTTTTGTTGTGAAAGTTCCTTGTAACTACTCACTTTTCGTGCCCACATCACAGAAGAGACAAACTTATCGAGGTCGGGGAAAAAATGACGCACTTCTACACCCGCTTTACCTTTTGTTTTATCAAGAAAGGAATTTATTTCTTCAACAGAGTACAAATCCTTCTCATATTCTCCTGCCATTTCCGTGAAATCCGACCATTGTTCATCATCTTTAACGCTATCATCAGTTTTCTAGTTCATCAGCCAGGCCCTCCTCAGCCCATCCAGCTGTACCTGCATCAGAGGATACACACGTCTTCATCATCACCGCTAGTAACATCGACAGAAGCATTAGACCTAGTCTTAATTCTTCCAGTAACAGAACTAGAACCAAGCTGAGCATTGCTCAAAGGTTTTCTAAAACCACTCTCAGTATTTCCAGAGCTACATCCAGGCTTTTCATTACTCACAGTAATTTTATCAAGCTTACTCATTCTGTCTCTTTACCTCAGCATCTCGATCAACCTGCTCTGGGCCTTTTCTTCCTTTCTCCTTCGTTTGAAGAGCAGAGTTATGTATATCCATATTAGATGTAGACGGGCGCGGGTCATTTAACACTTCTTTTTGCGGGCACGAAAAACGTTTGTGCCCCAGGTCACCGCATTTAAAACATTTCAAACTCTCAGTGCTAGCATACACCATGTATGAATTATCTCCATGGGAAACGCGGAAAGACACTTCTAGTGTGCGGTCTGATGAAGTTAAGAACATATAGACTACACGCCTAAAAGAGAGCACATGTTTAAGCGCGGCATTTTTGCACACTAATGGGATCATTTTGACTGGACTCGTGATCTTCCCGAATCTCGTTAATTCTTTAATGATGACATCATTAAAATAAACGGTGGGACATTAGAAATGGTAATTTTAGTAGCTGGAGTGGAAAGCGGGGTGACCGGTACAAAAGCTTCCTTCACCCATATTCTGCTCACAGTCAGCTGATTCACTAAAGCTTCACTCGTCAAGAAGACAACAATCGCTTTACTCATTCGTGAGGCCGACAGTATGTTATCAAACCCGACTTGCTCTCCTACTACTAAAAGCAACTCTTCGACCGTAACATCAGGGTCTGACGCGCACCTGCACCCATTACGGAGTGAGAGAACAGGTGGCGTTCCCCGCACGGGAGCTGCCGCCATCCCGGCGTTTAAGGTACCGCAAAACCCGCGGTAGACCTCCCTAACAGGAACGAACCATTCAAACAAACAAAAAAGAAACCCTACAACTAAGAGGGAAAACGCACCTCACTCCACGCCACACACCCCCTCCTTGCAAACTCACTCAACGCATGCGCACAGAAGAGAGAGAGAGGAGAGAGATAGATAGATAGATAGATATGTGTGTGTGTGTGTGTGTGTGATAGAGAGAGAGAGAGAGTGTGTTTGTGTGTGTGTGTGTGGGTGGTGTGTGAGTGTGTGTGTGTTTTGTTTGTGTGTTATAGAGAGATAGGAGAGAGGGATTTGTGTGTGTGTGTGTGTGTGTGTGTTGTGTGAGTGTGTGAATGAGTGAGTGAGTGAGTGAGAGAGAGAAAGAGTGTGTGTGTGTGTGTTGTGTGTGTGGTGTGTGTGTGTGAGAGCGAGAGAGAGAGGAAGTGTGTGTGTTTGTGGTGTGTGTGGTGTGTGTGTGTGTGTGTGTGTGAGAGAAGAGAGAGGAGAGTGTGTGTGTGTGTGTGTGTGTGTGTGGGGTGTGTGTGTGTGTGAGAGAGAGAGAGTTTTGGGTGTGTGTGTGTGTGTGTGAGAGAGAGGAGAGAGAGAGAGAGTGTGTGTGTGGTGTGTGTGTATATATTCACATATAGTTTTTCTTCAAATATGACATGTGAAGGGATAGAAGTATATGGAGGGCAAAAAATATTCTTAAATGCTTATACAAATTTACAAAAATGTATATTTTAAACATATTTTGAACATATTTTTGGCTATTTTTAAATATATAGGCCTACATAATTTGTAATCGGTGTGGGACATAAGTCTGACAATAGCTTTGTGTGAGGAAAAAAACTAAATGTATTTTTTCTAAAAATCTTTTTCTCTATATTCAAGTTTCACATCAAAAACCAGACATTGTTATGTGATTTATGGGATGTTGCACAAAAACATGGGAACATTAAGATGCAAATAAGAATTCCAAAATGATATCTGACAAAAATACATGAATTTTGAACTTTAAGTTCCTAGATACGCATTAAAAAGTCATTTGACTGAACAATTTTTCTAATAGTACAGATGAAAAAATGTTGCTCTAGTCATTCAGATGCAAAAATTCATGACAATATTCCTGTGTAATGTCTTTATTACATAATAAAAGTATTTATGCATGCACAACTATTAATGTATTTGCTAGAAAGATCACGTACAGTCAGCTGGTCAGTATCACAAAACAAACCCCAAATACGAGCTGCTGAAGCATCAGTTCTGGTGTAATTTGTAGTGCATTATAGTTTGTGAAGTGCTTTATTTGTTGGCAGCAGGACGACGTGAGATTCATTTATGGTCTGCAGGAGGAAATGGAAATGGAAAACCGCCACCAACCGTGTGCCGGAGCTGCACAATCCATTTATTAATTCATTTGCAAAATGAGAGCAACCGAATCCTGCGGGATTATACTCTCGTCTAATTCTGTCAGCTCTCTCTGCGTGTATGTGTGTGTGTGTTTACAGGCAGTAATTTAGCTTTTGCTCCTTTGGCAGTCGTGTGTGTGTGTGTGTGTGGTTGTGTGTGTTCGTGTGTGTGTGTTGTGTGTGTGAGTTTGGTTTGCATATGTACTCTGAAGTGTGTGTGTGGGCATTATAAAGCTTATCAATGTTCCTCATGAATATTAATTAGATGACATTCACCCAATAGTTGTGATTTGCTGAGAGGCTGGTAAGTGGGTGCTGACTATAGAAGGATTACTGCTCACAGTTTTCACGTTTCTAGTCCCTGGTTAGCAGCTGGTGATACATGCTATGATATGAGATACAAACTCAGAATTATGAGACAAACTCAGAATTGAGATATAAACTCAGAATTATGAGATATAAACCCAGAATTATGAGATATAAACTCTGAATTATGAGATATAAGATCTGAATTATGAGATATAAACTCTGACTTCTGAGATACAAAACCCATAATGATGAGATGTTAAACTTAGAATTGTGAGATATTAAATCTGATATGAGATGTAAACTCTGAATTATGAGATATAAACTTTGAATTATGAGATATAAACTCTGAATTATGATATATAAACTCTGAATTATGAGATACAAACCCATAATTATGAGATACAAACCCATAATTATGAGATATAAACTCTGAATTATGATATATAAACTCAGAATTATGATAAACTCTGAATTATGAGATACAAACCCATAATTATGAGATATAAACTCTGAATTATCAGAATCAGAATCAGAATCAGAAAAAGCTTTATTACCAAGTATGTTTGCACACAAGGAATTTGACTTGGCCACAGGAGCTTCCAGTGCAGAAGAAAGTACAAACATAGTGAAGACATACATGATAGTGTAGACATACATAGGAATAACACAGTAGGGATGTAATATAAAACTAATATAATAAAAAAAAAATAATAATTGAATAATGTACTATATACAGAATTAGAAGTATAGGAAAAAATATAATTGTTTAGATATATGTACAGATATGTTTATTAGTGTGCTGATAGATATGTTATTTACAAAGTGTGCGGTTTAATATAAATATACTATGTTAGTTGTGTATATGTATAATTATGAAAGCGTAAATTGTTAAGACTGAGTTAGCCTGTGGAAAAAAAAAAAAAACTGTTCTTGTGCCTGGCTTTTCTGGTGGTCAGTGCTCTGTAGCGCCGACCAGAAGACAACAGTTCGAAGAGAGAGTGGGCTGGGTGTGAGGGGTCCAAGGTGATTTTTTAGCCCTTTTCCTCACTCTGGAAATGTAAAGATCTTGGAGGCTGGGCAGAAGAGCACGATAATCCTCTCAGCAGTCCTGACTATCCATTGTAGTCTCTTGATGTCTGATTTTGTAGCTGAACCAAACCAGACAGTTATGGATGAACACAGGACAGACTCAATTATGGCAGAGTAGAACTGTTTAAGCAGCTTCTGTGGCAGGTTGAATTTCCTCAGCTTGCGAAGGAAGTACAACCTCTGCTGGGACTTTAGCAATGGAGTCTATGTGAGTTTCCCACTTCAGGTCCTGAGAGATGGTGTTGCCCAGGAACCTGAATGACTCCACTGCAGTCACAGTGCTGTCCATGATGGTGAGTGGGGGGAGTGCAGGGGGGTTTCTCCTGAAGTCCACGATCATCTCCACAGATTTGAGCGTGTTGAGCTCCAGGTTGTTAAGACTGCACCAGACAGCCAGCTCTTTAACCTCCTGTCTGTAAGCAGACTCGTCTCCATCCTTGATGAGGCCGATGACTGTAGTGTCGTCTGCGAACTTCAGGAGCTTGACAGGGGGGTCTTTAGAGGTGCAGTCATTCGTGTAAAGAGAGAAGAGCAGTGGGAAGAGCACACAACCCTGAGGAGCTCCAGTGCTGATAGTGAGAGTTCTGGATGTGAGTTTGCCCAGCCTCACTAGCTGCCTGTCTGTCAGGAAGCTGGTGATCCACTGACAGATGGAGGTGGGCACGGAGAGCTGGGTGAGTTTGTCTGAGAGAAGGTCAGGCATGATGGTATTGAAGGCCGAACTGAAGTCCACAAATAGGATCCTTGCGTAATTCCCAGGTCTGTCGAGGTGTTGCAGGATGTAATGCAGTCCCATGTTGACTGCATCATCCACAGACCTGTTTGCTCTGTAGGCAAAACTGAAGAGGATCCAGCAAGGGTCAAGTAATGTCCTTCAGGTGGGCCAGCAACAGTTTTTCAAAAGACTTCATGACCAAATACGTTAGAGCCACAGGTCTGTAGTCATTAACTCCAGTGATTTTGGGCTTTTTGGGGACCGGAATGATGGTGGAGCGTTTGAAGCAGCAGGGAACTTCACACAGCTCCAATGATTTGTTGAAGATCTGTGTGAAGATGGGGGTCAGTTGGTCAGCGCAGACTTTTAAACTGGCAGGTGAAACACCGTCTGGGCCTGAAGCTTTTCTAGATTTGTGCTTCCTGAAGACCCGGTTCACATCGTCTACACAGACCTTAAGCACAGGTTGAGTGGTGGGGGAGGGGGGTTGCAGGAGTGGTAGGTGAAGGTGTGAAGTGCAGATCAGAGCAGATGGGGGGGGTGGTAGACGATCCTTTTCAAATCTGCTGTAAAACACATTCAGATCGTCAGCCAGTTTTTGATTCTCCACAGACTGTGGGGGTGGTGTTTTGTACATGGTGATGTTCCTCAGACCAGTCCATACTGACGCTGGATCGCTTGCTGAAAGCTCTTTTCTCAGCTTTCTGAGTAGTTTTTTTAGCCACTCTTATCTCCTTTGTTAGTCTGTTCCTGGCATGGTTATACAAGATTTTATCCCCACTCCTGTAAGCATCCTCTTTAGCCTGACGAAGCTGTCTGAGTTTTGCAGTGAACCAAGGTTTGTCATTGTTGTAAGTTAAGTGAGACCTGGTAGGAATGCACATGTCTTCACAAAAACTGATATAAGATGTTACAGTCTCAGTGAGCTCGTCCAGATCGGTGGCAGCAACTTCAAAAACACTCCAATCAGTGAATTCAAAACAGGTTTGTAGATCCCGCTCTGCTTCATTAGTCCATCTATTTACAGTCCTTAATACAGGTTTAGCGGATTTCAGTTTCTGCCTGTAGGTCGGAATAAGATTAACTAAACAGTGATCAGAGAGCCCCAAAGCTTGCTAGTGGGACAGTGTCAGAGCCAGAGTGCATATGGCATCTTCATTGCGTGATACAGTGATCCAAAATAGTGCTTTGTCTCGGTGGGACACGTAATGTTGAATGCTTGTATTTTGGAAGATTATCGGGGGAGATTTGATTTGTTTAAAGTCGCCAAGAATTGATTAAATTTAGAGTCTGGGTACCCTTGGCTCCCACATTTCAGGTGATTTGTCTCGGCAGCTATGCATCGGTGCTCCGCCCGCGTCAGGGAACGTACACACTTCACCAAGAATGAAGAGGAAAACTACCCGGCCGAGTAATAGGTTTACGTTTATGATGAGTCCTCTAAATTAGGCAGCATACCTTTTTCAGCGTGTTAATTTCTGAACACCAATATGAGATATAAAACTCTGAATTCTGAGCATACAAACCTAATTATGAGGATCTAAACTCGGAATGAATTAGATATTATAAACTCTGGAATTATGATAAAAACTCTGAATTTTGAGATACAAACCCATAATATGAGATATAAACTTGAATTATGAAGATATACTCTGAATTTTTATGATTAAAACTCTGAATTAGAGATACAACACCCATAATAGAGATATAAACTCTGGAATTATGCTATTAATAAACTCAGAATTATGATCAAAACTCGAATTATGAGATACAAACCCATAATTATGAGATACAAACCCATAATTATGAGATACAAACCCATAATTATGAGATACAAACCCATAATTATGAGATACAAACCCATAATTATGAGATACAAACCCATAATTATGAGATACAAACCCATAATTATGAGATACAAACCCATAATTATGAGATACAAACCCATAATTATGAGATACAAACCCATAATTATGAGATACAAACCCATAATTATGAGATACAAACCCATAATTATGAGATATAAACTCTGAATTATGAGATACAAACCCATAATTATGAGATATAAACTCAGAATTATGAGATACAAACTCAAATTGTTAGATTTAAACTCAGAATCGTGAGATATAAACTCAAAATTCTGAGATACAAACCCCTAATATGAGATATAAAACTCTGAATTCTGAGAACAAACCCATAATTATGAGATATTAAACCTCTCGAATTATGAGTATAAACTCTGAATTATGATACTAAACTCTGAATTATAGCGGGATACAAACCCTAATTTGAGATATAAATGAATTATGAGATACAAAACCTAATTTATGAGATATCCCTGATTATATAACCTATATACTTTTTGTCTTTATAAATAATCACTTAAACCTGGAATATGAGATTTTTATAAACTCTGAATTATGAGATACAACTCAGAATTATGAGATACAAAACTCTGGCAATTATGAGATATAAACTCTGAATTATGAGATACAAACCCATAATTATGAGATACAAACCCATAATTATGAGATATAAACTCTGAATTATGAGATACAAACCCATAATTAGGAGATACAAACCCATAATTATGAGATATAAACTCAGAATTATGAGATATAAACTCAGAATTATGAGATATAAACTCAGAATTATGAGATATAAACTCTGAATTATGCGATACAAACCCATAATTATGAGATATAAACTCTGAATTATGAGATATAAACTCTGAATTATGAGATACAAACCCATAATTATGAGTTATAAACTCAGAATTGTGAGGAATAAACTCGCAATTCTAAGAAAAAGTCTGAATTTTGAGATATAAACTCAGAATTACGAAATTTGAACTCAGAATTACGAAATTTGAACTCAGAATTGGGAGATATGAACTCATTGTGAGATAGAAAGTCAGAATTAACTTTTGTATTTTTTATTCCATGTCAGAAGCAAAAAAAAACGGTCTGACTTTTTTCTCAGAATTGCAAGAAACAAAGTCAGAATTGTGAAATTAAAAATTAGCAATTATCTTTTTTTTCTTAATATTCTATGGCAAAAATGGCTTCCATAATATTATAATCCGAGAACCACCCACTTCTATAAAAAGAGACCTTAGGACTGACATGTGAAGCGACCAACCACAGTTTGTTTTGTATGAACATGCAGTTTACTACACAAGCGGAGACTAGGACAGACATCACAGAATTGTACACAGATTAGCATATCAGGATAATCTGCTTGTTTCACAGCTGGAGTCTCAGTTTAGTGTGGCACTGCTGCGGTTCATCTCTCTCTCTCTCTTTGTGTGTGTGTTTCTTATCTCTCTGCTGATTTGCAGAGACTCTCACACACAAACATACACTGCGCTGACACCCTGTATCTCCTCATCAACAAGTGTCAACTGCAGAGCATCGCTTATCTTTGTTTATTTTGGAAAATGGCACACAATGCATGACAACACCGGAGATTAAACAGAGACACATCTGAGCTCTGGAAAGAAAATATTAACATAAATAAGCACTACACTTCCAGTGTTACTATCAGCACCACTGAAGTTACCAAACAGAATTGTAAAAATATCACATCATATCATATCATATCATATCATAGTATTTATTATTATTATTAAACAAAAACAACAATAATAATATACAGGAGGTTCTATAATAATCAGAACAATAATAACATAACATTTTTCGCCTTGATGATTGCAATTGTCATTACAGCTACAGGAAGAAATAATAAATTAAGATAAGAAAGTATTAATATACCTCTCCATTGTTGCTGTGCTCCAATGAAGCTGCTCGACATAATTGGATGATGGCGCAGTGTAGGTACGTAATTGATGTTTTTTGTTAACTGACACGCGGACGTGAATCATCAAGCGGTTGTGTCTGACATCCACAGTCCACCCTGAACGAAAACAATCACGCTGGATCATTACATGAGTCGGAAAGCCAAGATGTTGCGTCATGACTGAATCACTTCCCCATTTGTACTCTTGGCTCTTAATTGGCCATTTATTTGGTGCACTGTTCAGATATAACTACTCTGAAGTATGCATTAGCATCCAAACAAAACTTGATTACACTTTAAGTAGTCATTAGAGAACGGTACATCAATTAAATCCCTTGTGTTTTTGTTTTTAGTAATTAATAGGCAAAAACCACAGTTTTTTCACGTAATGGTTAATGTTAGATTTTTGGTCTATTTTGCTCCAGAAAACATGTTCTTCTTCAGAACAGTCGTGGGGGGAAAAAAAAAACTACCCAAACTAACAATTTTAAGTGTTGATTTTATTGATCTTTTATCAATTTGCTTCTGTAGAGTCATTTACACTGATATTTTTAAAACACCGATTTCTCAAAATGAGTTTTTTATCCACTTCAGCAGCACTTACATACACCAAAACGTACAGTTTTATTCCTCTCTATATTCTGAAGGTTTTTACCAAAGGGTTTGTTCATATATCATTCACAATGATTTATATGTTTTATGCCACTTTATCAATTGATCGTAGAGTTAGATTAAAGTACATTCTTTAAAGGTGCGATTTGTCAAAATGAGTTTTTTCTCAACTTCTGCAGCACTTACACACACCAAGTTTTACAGTTGTATTCCTCTCTATATTCTGAAGGATTTTACTGAAGGGTTTATTCATATGCCATTTGGCTGGTTGTATTATTGCACTTTATTGTGCCTGGTAGATTTCAAATGCAATACTACATCTTTAAGGCCGTTTTGTTAAATATGAATTTGTTCGCCAATTGAGCAAGCACCACATAACCAAATTTGAACATTTTATTCTCTTTATATTCTGAAGGTTTTTCTTTTTGTAGAGGGTTTTTTTTTTTTTTTTTTTTCTACCCTCATTCACACTAATTTAATACACATTTCATATTCCTAAAAATTGATGGTTTTTCTGCCCATTGACAGTAATTTTTGTATTTATGTAGTGGATATATAAAATCTCCTAAAAAGCATTTAACTCTAATATGTCTCAAAATGAAACATAAAATTTGAACCTAGTTTTAACCAAAGATCAGTTTTATATTTTGGAAATTTATGCAAGTTAGTGTATTCAATTAGATAATGCCTCAAGTAAATATTTAAAAATAAAAACTTCCAGGGGGGGGGGGGGGGGGGGGAGGGGGGAGGTGTTAAACAAAACAATGACCATCTTAATGCAGTATCAACTGAATAATATGTGCTGTTCTCACTAAGATTTCAGAATTTATTGGTTTTAGTTGAATTGACTGAAATGAATAGGAAATTTTAGTCAATAAAATAAGTATTTTAAGTGACAAAATCATGTCCCAACTTAAAAACCAAATTCCCAAATGCATGTAGCATCCGGCTGCAGACATTCAAATTCCATCCTAGAAGATGGAAAACTAAAGAAAGAATAGGCTGTGTCAGGATTTCTATTGTTTTGAGCAGAAAGCTTCTTCTTGTCTGTTTGCGAGGGTATTGCTATTCTAGTTCTGTTATCAAGAGATATTGATGCGCACACAGAAAACAGTGTCATCTCAGACTCATATCATCTCTGTCAAACTCAGTTTCTACGCCAGAAACTTTTCTGCCTCCCAGACACAGAACACAGAACATAACTTGCTGATATGCACATTTATATGTACATATATACAGAAACAAAGGTGCCCTGTTGAGCTTTGCAGTTGTTTCATTGTCCTGTGGAAAAGTATGGAAAAGTCACCAGCATTTTTATATACAGTATGTTGAGATGTCCTTTCCCAAAAACATGCTCTCAGAGAGTCAAATTTGTTGTCTTGTTGTATTTTGTGTTGTTTTCAGAGAGTATACAACACTGTAAAATGATTTTTCAAAGCTGTAAACAAAGATTATTGGAGTAGGTTTTACAAGAAAATACTATTTCAGTTTTTCTACTTCAAATTTCATGATTAATTCAATGTGTTAATTGGCATTTCTTTGTAAATAATTGCAAAATGTTCTAGCAATTTGCTGGTGAAAACTGTTGCAAAGTGAATCCTATCATATTATTTTAAGAATCATTGCTTGCTTCCTTTTATGCAATGTTTAGTCAATGATCATGCTGCTTTTTCCTCTGCATTGCTGAAAAAGCAGGGAGGAAAAAAAACTTTTAAACAATTTTCAGAAACAGCTAGTAAAAATTTCACAGAATAATTACAAAAAATGTTGAGTAACACTGAATTAAACATGAAATTTTAAAGTAGAAAGACTGAAGTAACATTGTAAAATTTACTCCAATAATCAACTTCAAAAAATTAATTTTTCAGCGTAAAAACATTAGAAATATATTCAAAATATGACACTATATGTGACTAAATTTCAAGTCTTCTGAAGTCATATGATAGCTTTGTGTGAAGAACAGACTGAAATGCCATGTTTTGTGGTAAACTATTATTCCTTTAATCTTAAGTAAATTATGATTTTTCAAAGTTGTAAATAAAAATAAGATTGATTTAAGTGCATTTACAAGGCAAAATACTATTTCAGTCTTTCTACTTCAAAATGTCATGTCTAATTCAATGTGTTGCTTGCCGTTTGTTTGTAATTATTTGTGAAATTTACTAGTGATTTCTGAGTGAAAATTATTTATACACCACAAGTTTTTTTTCCCCCAGTGGACTTGTGGTCTGATCCCAGCTAACAAAAATCAGTTCTGACATTTTGTAGTTTTTTTTATTCCCATTAGGTTATAAAATCATTATTTCTGAATGTTCTCTAAACATTCAAAATGTCCAGTTTTTTAAAAATGTTTTAACAGAAGGGGAACACTCCATTTATTGGGCACGTTACTTTTGAATGCTCTCTGAACGTTCTGAAGCAAGTAATAACATTGAAATCTGAAGCTGTCCAACTGAAATGTTCCATGAACGATGTGTAAATAACATTTTTGTGCTAATGTTTTGAGAACATTATTACAGACCAGATAACTTTGAAAGAACATTCTATTAAAGTTACTGGAAAAAGTTTGTTTATAACTTTGAGAGAACTTTGCCAGAATGTTATGTGAACGTTCACTGTTAGCTGAGATGTCCTTCATACCCAAAAACACTACTGAAGTCCTTCTGTGGTTTTCTGTGATTTCCGAGACGGTTGAAGCATGCATTTTTCTTAAATTGCTTTTCAGTGTTGCTGGCATTGAGGTTTAATATTGAAAAGGACAGAAGGTTGATTTTGAAGCACGCCTAGTATTGAACAGCAGGAAAACACATGAACCTGCCACTGCTTCTTACTGTAACCACAAGCGTGATGGGCTGGTTTTCTTTGTTTCTCATGCCTCTTTAAACACTTGTGAAAGACGTTTCACTATTAAAACGCTTGAGGAATTGCACTGGAATCTGTCGCTGTCATTTTTATTGCCAATCTCACCCTTGCTCACATAGGAAACGGGCTGAACGGTGATGTTTAGGATGGATGTCTCTGTGTGATGAGTTCTGTAGATTAGAGAAGAGAGAGAGAAAGAAAGAGTACATGCGACGGGTTGAGTTGAGCGTGAAGATGAATGCAAAACTCCTTTCTGATTATTTAATCAAAGCGAGAGCACTTCACATCCTCCTTTCATTTGCGTTCTCTTTGAAAGACTCGTTCAGAAAGCATGCGCATCTAAGGTGCGTATGTCTATATTTTAGTGTTTCAGTCCAGGTTAGTGAGCAACTAGAGATATGTATGCAAGTAAAAAGCAGTTCAAAACATCCATACTGTGACATTTACATCCACAGGATACTCAATATAAGACTGGATTTGTAGATTGGCATATTAATATACAAAAATGTACTAATAAAGCCATATTGAGGCACACATTGCTGTTTATTAATTAGGGACTATAATGTAATGTCATGTGTCTCAGTAACTTCATTCATAACATTAAATTAATTTTTATCTACAATAAAATATACGTCAATTAATTTAGCTTCTGGAATTTCTAGTAGTTTTAAAATAATAATATAATAATATAATACTAAAATAATATTGAGAAATGCTGTTTATTACATGGAATATGTTCATATGTAAAAAATAATAAATAAAAAACTTGTAAAAACATTACAAAATATATCTTAAATTATAGATGAAGTAAAACTATAAATAGGGTATAATCAGTATAAAGTATAAATAAATTATGAATACTGATAAAATAAAATACATATTTGTGGATACTTAAAAATAATACAAATTAATTTAATTATGCTGTGTATTACATTGAAAATATGTTTCATATGTAAAAATACATTGTAAAACATATAAATTAATCATACGCAAAATAAAATAAAACATTATCGTGTTAGCAATGCCTGTGGGTGTGTGTTTGTGTGTGTGTGTTGTGTGTGTGTGTGTGTGTGGTGTGTGTGTGTGTGTGTGTGTGTTGTGTGTGTTTGTGTGTGTTGAGTATGCGTCCTGAGTGTGGTATGTGTTGTGTGGAGGCTGATGTGTGAGTGAGTGTGTGTGTGTGAGTCTCTGAGTGGGTGTGGTGTGTGTGTGTGTGTGTTGTGGTGTGTGTTTGTGTGTGTGTGTGGTGTGTTTTTGTGGTGAGTCTGAGTTTTGTTGTTGGTGGTGTGTGTGTGTGTGTGTGTTTGATCTGAGTGTGTGTGTGTGTGTGTGTTGTGTGTGGGTGTGGGTGTGTGTGTGTGTGTGTTGTGGTGAGTGGTGTGTGTGTGAGTGGTGTGAGTCTGAGTGTTGATGTCTGTAATGGTACACATAATATCATGTAAATTATAAGACACTATAGTTACTATTAATTCTAGTAATATTACTTCTCTCTCTCTCTCTTCTCTCTCTCTTCTCTCTCTCTCTCTCTCCTCTCTATATATATATATATATAATCTAAATTACTAATATGAATAGTATTGAGCAAAATGAAACACATTATATAAAATTATAAATACAAATGTATACTGATAATATTTAATAGTATTGATGAAGTTTGTTCTAGTAATAGTAATACTAATAAGTAAAAATTAAGGAATTAGAAATAAAAAATAAAATCCCAAACAAATAAATAAATAGTCAGTTGACCCACTATTTGTGCATGTTGTATTATTTTGTGTGTTGCTTGTTGTTGTGCATGTCATGTGAAGAGCACTGTGTGTGTGACTCACGGAGTTGCTGACTCTGTAGGGCGTTCCAGATCATCCGTCATCTTTATGATGAACATGAGAGGAGGATGTTGTCTATGCAGTGCGTTTCTCTAATGATCATCTCACAGCTGTCTCTATTTCAGGCGTGTTTATTGCCTGCTGTGTGTGATCCTGCGAGAGTGTTTGATTCTGATCGTCCTGGTTAAACCTTCTTGATTTGGAATGTGAAAGGAGCAGGGGTCTAGAATCAGATATGAGGGCTTTATGGCGAATAATAATGATGATAAACTCTCTTGAGGCCGAACATGAGAGCGACTCCTGCGGATGGATTAAGAGTGGGCAGCTTTGCTCTCTGAGCAGAGATTTATTGAGCCCTGAGATCCTCATCCATATTCCCCATCGCCGCGTGCTGGATATATTTCACCCAGCGCCCACACCATTCCCCAAAAACATAGATACCACTAACGTTTTATTTTATATATGTCGATCCAAACCTGACTTTCTTTCTCCTGCAGGACACAAAAGATATCAAGAAGAGCTCAGTGATAGTGCTTTCAAGCTCCAGAAAGGTCAAAAATGCACCATAAAACTAGACAATAATAAACAAGCAAACGCAAATGGCATTTGGCGTAATTTCTTCCAGATCTTTTTCATGTTGTTTCACTGAAGATTGAAAGTTAAACAACATTGTGACACGAGGATGAGGGAATTATGACAGAATGTAATTTTTTAGGAATACAGTAATATATTCAACAATTAGTAAATAACTGATAATAGATAAAAGATGATAAAAGATGTTTTTTAAATGAAATAAAAAAAAAGTATAAACAGTAATTTTACATATTTTGGTGTACTATATTAGAATATTTTATCATTATAGCGGAACAGGAAATTCTTAGGTTTGAATTATTTCCTTTATTTTTCTATGAATAGTAGTAATATCTGTAATTTATTCAAATAATACTATCTGAAAAAAATCTTTTTTTTTAAATGAATTAAAATAAATAAATAACAATATGAAAAATTATGAAAATTTAAAATCAAAATCACCAATAAATAAAATATTAATAATTTTAACTATTATGTGTTATGTGTTTTGCTTCGTAGAATATTGTCTCAATGAGCTTAAAGATGCTAACAAGATACTCGATTAGTTTGCTAATTGTGTTTCATGAATATCGTAATACATTCCTTCCTTAATAAAAGATATATGACATACAAATCTTATAATTTAATAAATATATAGATTCATAATAGATACAAGAATACTTTATACTTTTGTTTTCATATATTCAATTATTACTAAATAATAGATATAATAATCTTAATGACAAAATAAACTTTCACAATTAATCTGATATTAAAAGGCATAGAAATAAGAATGAAATCGTAATTTTACACAATTTTTTTGTGTATACTTTTTTCTTATTAGAATAGTGTATCTTTGCTCATTAATACGTCTTACAGCTACTTTAAATTTTATTGTCTAGTAATATAGTAATCTAAATAATAGTGCAATAAAACTGCAGATATGTTATTTTCATCAACATCAGAATGTTTTCATTGCGATCGTTGATCGTGTGTGTTTTGTGTGTGTTTTGTGTGTGTGTGTGGGTTGTGTGTGTGTGTTGTGTGTGGTGTGTGTGTTTGTGTGGCCGGCCATTGTTTGTTGTGTTGTTTGAAACATTGATTTAAAGTGTCAGTTATTGCATTATTATTTCTGTCAAACCTATAAAACCCCTTTGTTACCCAACACTACATATAAAAGCTTTATCAGTGGCATAAAATTAACCGATGCAGCTACTTAATCATTTGCTACTCATTAACGCGTTAACGTCCCCTTTAAATAACGTGACGCGCTGTCCTCTATGACGCTGCTCCCATTAAGCTCTGTTGGAAGTGAATTAATTGATTCAGCATTTTGACACCTCCGTAAGAATGCATTTAACTAGACAAAGCGGTTTAATAAAGGATTTATTGATCTCGTGAATTAGCGAATTTTACTATAAAAATATTTTTTAATTGGATGTTAAAGTTTATATGGGAATATTACATGACACGCTGATCCTTTAACAATGCATTGGCGCAAAAACGCACACCTTTTGGATCAATTTTGCAGCATGATTTCTCGACTGCTACAAATACTGCCCTAACAAAATACTGATTTTATGCACATTTTACCAATATTTTAAATTGGCCTTTTAACTTAGCTTTATTGTATGGCAAAAAAAAAGTGTTACCTTGCTAAAGCACTGACAGAGCCCACTGATCTTATGGCGTTGTTGAGCGCTCCAAATGCAGATTTTGCATGCAACAATCAGGCAGCAATTGACAGCACTCTGATCTAGTGGCATACAGGCATCGTCAGATTGACAGTACTGTAGCCCGATAATTTTGGGGGATCCAGTGGGGGCGGCAGTTATATTTCAGGGTGACCGTGCCACTCTGTATCACAACCCTGCTAAAAGTGCCAGTACATGCGCTCATTGGCACCCCTTCAGCTGGCTACGCTAGCTCTCCTATGCCTAGAAACTGCCCTGTGTGTGTGTGGTGTGTGTGTGTGGGGTGTGTGTGTGTGTGTGTGTGTGTTTGTGTGTTTGGTGTGTGTGTGTGTGTATGATGTGTGTGTGTGTGTGTTTGTGTGTGGGGTGTGTGTGTGTGTGTGTGAGACTCACAGCGTCCGTTGAGGTTGTGTGTGTGTGTGTGTGTGTGGTGTGTGTGGGTGGTGTGTGTGTGTTGGTGAGAGAGTGTGTGTGTGGGTGTTGTGTGTGTGTTGTGTGTGTGTTGTGGGTGGAAGTGGGTGAGTGTGGTGGGGTGTGGGGGTGTGGGTGGTGTGTGTGTGTGTGTGTGTTTTTTTTTTTTGTGTGTGTGTGTGTGTGTTGTGTATTTGTGTGGGGGAGATGGGGTGGGTGAGTGTGTGTGTGTGTGTGTGTGTGTGTGGTGTGTGGTGTTAGGGGGTGTTGTGTGGGTGTGTGTGGGGGGGGGGGGGTGGTGTGGGGGGGTGGGTGGGGGGAGAGGTGTGGTGTGTGTGAGTGGGGTGTTTGTGTGTGTGTGGTGTGGTGTGTGTGTGTGGGTGAGAGTGAGTGTGTGGGTGTGTGTGTGTGTGTTTTTTTTGTGTTTGTGTGTGTGTGTGTGGGGTGTGTGTTGTGTGTGTGAAGGTGTGTTTTATATTTGTGGCTGTCAGTAATTAAAGATAGTCGTGCTGTGAGTTTATACCGGCGTACGAGCTCTGTCTCTCATCACTTCATTTTCATACGGCTTTATGTTCTTCAGCTCGACTCTGGAAAATCTGTGTGGAGAAACTCACCAGTTTTCCTGACAACAATCCTGTAGCTTCAGACTTACATCTTAACAATGCATACAGTAAATTCTCCATCTCTTGCGAAATATAAAAGTAAGACTTTCTGACATTTGTGGAAAATACAATTTTAGTTTTTTGGTTGTACTTTTTTAATTCTTATTTAAAAAAAATTTTGCAAAGTTCATTAAATTTGCTTAATTATCTCTTAAAACAAAACAGGTGCCAAAGAAGTTCAATAGTTTTAACATTTTGCTGTACAATAACTGTCATAAGAATCAAGTATATTTATTACATACTGATGGCTCGTCCTAATTGAATGTATTAATCAATTCCTATAATTCCTGATAAGATAAACAAAATAACGTAAACACTAAAGATCAGATTAAAAATTACTTTTATTATCTTTTTAGTATATTAATAAGCTGAGGACACAATATTTTGATAAGCAAAAAATACAGTTACACAAAACATATTTTTTTTATAGATTTGTTATCATATATTATAGTATTAGAACTGAATATATGCTATATTCCTAGCAACATAAAAATATTAATATTTAATAAATTATAATAAAATAATTAGTTGTATATTATTAACATTGCTTAATTTCTTCCATCTTCCTGTTGTGTTTTCACTAAGAATGAAATTTGACAATTTAATTTCTAGTAATACATAGGATTATTATATATTCAACTATTTGTAAAATCCATAATTTAAAAATAATAATTTTTGATAAATAAAATAAAAATACTGTATAGTAATAGTAAAATAGATAATTTTGACCCAATTTTTGAGTATACTGTATTTTTTCTTATTAGAATATTGTATTATTAAGCAAGTTAACGAACAAACATTCTTTGGAATAATATGCACTAAAGAATGATTCATGTTCTTAATCATGTGCATGTGCCAATAGAGCCAATTCTGACTTAATGTTGACTTTAAAGCCCTGCTGTGATCATCCGGATGGATAAAAACTTCACAGACGTGATTTAGAGCGAATTGAAATTCAGAACCCGACAGGATGGTTTATCACTGATCAGAACTCATTCACGAGGGAGGCTCGTTTAAATATTAAAAGGTGTGTGAAGGTTTAACACTGGCAAACACATTCATTACAGCCTTCCTCTTTCTAATGATCTCTCTCTTTCTCATTTCATTAGTTTTCTGTAAACACACACACACACACACATGCCCGCGTGCCGGAGTGATATGACGGAATGATCAATGTTTTGTAATGAGTCATTGGCAGCAATGTTTCAAATGTTAATCACTGCATACTGAGCATTCAGTCTAAAATACACAAGGATTCAGTGTCTTTTCAATGCATTTGTGTGAGATTGTGTTCAGTTTTTGCCAAAATGAGCACAATAATGTTGTTGCATACTGTTGGAAAAGTCTGTGATTCCTGAAACATGGAACAGAGCTGTCAGTAATCTCATATTTGCTTTGTGTAAATTATTTTGAGGAGCAATTTTTATTTTATCAGGGAGATCATCCAAAAGTTTGGGGTCAGTAAGTTAATGCACTAGTTAATTCGTCTCAGTTTGGCCATTTCAGAGTATTTTTTGGCACTCAGACAGGTACGTTCAATGCGATTGTTAATAGATGGAAACAAGCTATATTCCTAGTTTCAATATTATTTGTTCTTCAGACATTAGTAAGTATCAGTTGTGTGCAAATTGACCAACATTTGGTTTTTGACCATTGAAAATAATAATAATAATTCAACAATCTGGACATGGAGCCTCATTGAGATCCCCATATCTCTGGGATTGAACAATACTGGGCCTTACAAATGAAGATTGGAGAAGAAAAGTTTGTTAAGAACCAGAATTTAAAAGGATATTAATATATCTTTAATACTTTTTGAGTTACAGGCACACAAACTTTGGAAAAAGACTATTTTGGGCACCCAGAGAGGTGTGTGTGTTGTATGCTATTATTTTGATTGAGTCAAGTAAGCTACATTTCTAGTTTCAATATTATTTGTTTTTCAGGCATTCCTCTTTCAGTACAGTAAGTATCAGCTGTGTGCAAAGTGAGCCACATTTGGTTTTTGACCTATGAAAATTGGCAAATTCAACCATTTGGACGTGGAGCCACATTGAGATCCCCATATCTCTGAGACTGAATGATGTAGGGCCTTGAAAATGAAGACTCCAAAAGAAAAGTTTATTAAGAACTAGAATCTAAAATCATATTGCAATATCTTTGACACTTCTTGAGTTATAGGCATGCAAATGTTTGAAAAATAATATTTATGGCACTCAGGTATGTTCTGTGCAATTGTTTTGATAGAGGGAAAAAAGATACATTTCTAGTTTCCATATTATCTGTTCTTCAGACGTTTGTCTTTAAATACAATAATATCTGCTGTATGCAAAGTGACCCACATTTGGTTTCTGACCACTGAAAATGTGTATGATTTAAAGGGGTCATATGATGTTTTTTTTAAAGATCATTATTTGGTGTAAGAGAATATGTTGACATGCTTTTAATGTTCAAAAAACACATTATTTTCAAATACGGTACATTATTGTAGGTCCTCTATGCCCTGCCTCTCTCAAACGCTTCGTTTTCTACAAATTCCCTCCTTCCACAAGCGCAGTCTGCTCTGATTGGCCAGCTGACCCAGTGCATTGTGATTGGCCGAACACCGCAAGCACTCGTCGGAATGTAACGCCCCTTACCATAATCGCAGCTTCATCTTTCAAAATAAATGTAAATACAGAGCCTGAAAGGGGAACAGAGTCGCGTGACAGACACAGTGATGAAGCTGGTATGTGTTTGCAGTACACAAGCAGCGGTTAAGACAGCTGACTTTACTGTGATGTGACTCTCTCTCTCTCTCTCCTCTCTCCTCTCTCTCTCTCTCCTTGCTCTCTCTCTCGTCTCTCTCTCTCTCTCTCTCTCTCTCTCTTTTTTTTCTCTCTCTCTCTCTCTCTCTATCCCCTTTCTCTCTCTTCTCTCTCTCTCTCTCTCCTCTCTCTCCCTCTCTCTCTCTCTCAACACAAACACCACACAACACCACACACACGATGTGCAAAACTCCGCATTTGAACATTCAATAGCAAATACTTAAAAACATACTTACAGTAGCTGATTCAGAATAAGCGCCAGATTGTCATAGCAAAGTCCGAATTACCTCCTCTCCTAGGTTCACGAAACGGTCGTCCATAAATGCATTGCTGTTCTGTTGTAAGTGATCTTTAAGATTCCTAAATGCATCTACTTTCTGAAGGCCGAATAAAGTGCTTTTGCTTTCGTCTAGAAACACACAGTGTCTCCTTGACATGCTGCTTCAACACTAACTGCGTTCCTGAAACCACGCCTTCTTTCTTTGCGTGAACATTTGGGCGGCATTATGCTAATATTTCCACATAGTGAGGTAGATATGTGGGGGCGTGTTAGAACGAGCCGTTTTAGGGGGCTTGGCAGAGTCTTAACTTTGATAAAGAGTATCTCTTTGGATTTGAGACTTTAGTTTTTGCAAATTTACAGATCTTCTTTATGTACCAAGAGTTTGTTACACTCCAAAGAGAAAGGAAAACCTGCGATTTGCATCATATGACCCCTTTAATAATCACTTTTGGAGCTACATTGAGATCTCAATATCTATGGATCTGAACCATGCACTGCCTAATAAATGAAGATACCAAAATAAATCTTAATCTTAAAGAAAACTTAAAGTTTGTTAAGAAAGTTTGTGTATTTAATACTTCTTATGTTACAATCATGCAACTTGGTGAAAAAGGTGCTTTTCCCCATTTTTGAACGATCACCATTGGCATGTAATGCAACACAGATTGAATCTCAGGTGAAAATGGTCATTTTGACTAATATTTTGGCTTATTACTATTTATGTCATCTTTCTTCAGAAAAAAATATATAAAAGCAACATTTCGACAGTTTCTGAATTGAGTTCAATTTGACAGGAATGCTAGTTTAAATAGTGATTGTAGTTCACAATATTACGTTTTTATTTTATGTGTGTCAAATAATGCAACCTTGGTGAGCAAAAGAGACTTCTTTCCTTTCAAAAAATGTAACGACTCCAAACTTTTCAATGAAAGTGCAAAAACAAAACACACAGCATTTCGTCCATTTGTCAAACACTTAAGTGAATCAATTAACAGGAATAAATACAGATATCTGTAAGCTCCAGGTCACTTTATGGTCTGCAGAGCTGATTGTGCCACCTGCTTGTGCTAATCACATATTCACAGGACCGAAGCTCATTAAAACAAGAACAAACCAGCGTTATTAAACACATTATCTGTCCTATTCTGTTCTATATTGTATGATTCATAAGTGTGTTTACTTCAGCTGTGGCATCAAAATATGTCGTTCGTGCTACAGCTGTGACCCAGACGGGATCCTGAGGCTTTGCAGGTTATTCTGAGGTCGTTTTTTCAACATTTTCACTCAAAAAGTCCCATGTGTTGCTGTATTCACGCTGATGGGCGTTGTGTTTTATTTTTGGGTTTGTTTATGGTAATACAGAAAGACACGGTAGGATTCTTCGAGCATTTGCATCTGCTGTCTGTGCAATTTGCATGTGGACATTCATTATTGAAACATGCTGTCAGCGATTTTAATTTCTAAGCAGCAACAGTCCTGCTGTAATTACACGGCAGACCTTCACAGAGATGTTTTTAATGGTTTTTCTCAGGTGGCATCATGGGAGTTTACTCAGACCGCTGTGGGTTTCCGCTGTGCAGCTCAAGCTTGGCTGCTTTTCATGACTGTTACTGTTTCACTGTCAATAATAGATGATCTTTTCAAGCATATGCCTCAGTGATATACTGCACACAAACCAGGACCTGATTGCTTTAGAAATTTAAACTGAGGTAGCAAACAGCAGAATTGCATTTGAATTCGAATGTAAGGAAGTTTAATAAACGAATTGAGATTCAAATACTGTTTTAAGTAGGCTAACTTTGAACTTTGGCTTGACAAAAGGTGATGGATGGATGGATGATTATGGATACTGTAATGATGGATGGCTGCTGGATGGACAATGATGGATGGATAATTCTGTGGATGGATGATGATTGATGGAGGATGGATACTGTAGATGAATTGATGCTGGATGGACAATGGGGATGGTATAGATTTCTGTGGATGGATACTGTGGTGGATGGATGGATTGATCTGTAGACGAATGGATGATGATTGGATGATGGAGTACAAAGGATGGATGGATTGATGGATGGATGGATGGGGATGGAGGATGGATGGAGGGATGGATGGATGGATACTGATACGAATGGATGGATGGTGATGGATGGATTCGGTGGATGGATGGAGGATTGGAATTGAGGGGATGGGTGGATGGATGGCTCTGTAGTCTAATGGATGGATGGATGGAGATTGATGGATGGACAAATGATGGATGATTCTTTGGATGGATGGATGGATGGATGGATGATGGATACTGTAGACGATGTATGGATTCTGTGGATGGATGGATGGATGGCTAGGTAAACTAATGGATGGATGGATGGATGATGTAACAAATGATGATGAATGCTGGAGGATTACGTGACGAAGGATGGTGGATGGATGGCAATGATGGTGATGGATGTTTCTGTGATATGGATACTTGGCTGGATGGATGGACAAATGAGAGGATGATGGATGGATGATGGATGGATGGATGGATGGATTCTGTGGATGGATGAATGGATGGATGGATACTGTAGATTAATGGAAGGATGGATGGATGGATACTGTAGATGAATGGATGGATGGATGGATGAATACTGTAGATGGATGGATGGATGGATGATAATGTAATAAGATGGCTGGATGGATGAATACTGTAGATGGATGGATGGATGGATACTATGGAAGGATGATGGATGGATGGAAACTGTAGATAGATGGATATATATGTAGATGACTGAAAGAATGGATGGATGATACAGACGTCATTTAGTACGTCCTCTTCATCTTATCCCACAGCGAGGGCTGGATTAACACTCACCGTCCAAAGAAAATTGCTTCCATTATATGAACAGATTTATCTTCATCTGTGGGTTCATCTCAATCCAATGGCAACCGCTAAGTATTAAATATCTATTTATTTTACAACTTCAGATATAGAAGTTATTGAAAGAAATATGTAATGTAAAATATGTAATCAAGAAAAAAAGTCTTGATGGATAAATGGATAGATAGCATGCAACATTTAAATATTTCATTATCATTGCGTTAAATTGTAGTCTGGTGATGTGTTATGCATTAAGCACATTTCTGCAGTTGACTGAAGCTTTGTGTTTGTGTGTTTATCATCCTCTGTGAGCGTAGCTGTTTCTCTGTATTTCTGGCTGTAACTCCAGGCGCTCCAGGTCTCATTGTGCATGGAAAGCATCCTCTCTGCCGCAGACGGTTACACGCGTCTCTCCGGGCGATCTAGTGGCACCTGTTCACCTCCTCTTCAGCCTTTTATCATCCTGTTCTTTCACAACAAAGCCAAAAGACAGCATAACAAAGCCAGTGTGTGTTTGCTTCGAGAGAGAGAAATGCATTTTAGTGTGCAATTGTTTCCTGCCAGTGTCACGGTAAAACTTAAAAGTGTGTTTTATTAAGAGCCGTGTTGCAGACCGCAGTGTTGTTGTGTGTGTGTGTGTGTGTGTGTGTGTGTGTGTGTGGGTGGTGTGGTGTGTTGTGTGTGTGTGTGGTTGTGTGTGTGTTGTGTGAGAGGATCAGAATGTTGAATCATCGTTGTTGCCATGCAACCAGAAGCCTGTTCGACTTCCTGCGGTGTTACCTTCGGGGGGAAGGGTTCATGGGTCTTCATATGGCTTGTTAACTGAGGTTACAGAGTATTTGTCATATAAAAAGAGAATATATAGTGTGTTGGATTGGTCCAGACGCTACAGCAGTGAAGCAACATGGCAAATGTAGTATGTCCGGATTACGTTCATTCCACACACGTTCACACTAAATATAATATTCTTTTTTTAGCGGCCTCAAAGTAATTGCTTCTCAAAAGAAGTACTTACTCAGAGAAGAAGCTATTTTGGACACAGCCAGTGATTCGTTTTCTGAATGATTCAGACTGAAGTTCGACTTTTCTTTTATCCAACAAAGTTGCTCAGATTTCCTCCTTTACTGTTTCACGGAAGAAAGAAATGCATTCAAGTCTGAAAAAAAAAATGAGGGTGAGTAAATAATGACAGAATTTGCATTTTGGAGTGAACTATCCTTTTAAAGCACGTCCATTGGAGGGTTTGTGAGAGTTTTCAAACTCAGTCATGGTAACTTAAACACGTCGTGTTTCTGGATGATTCAATATAGCAAAACATATGGGGCCAATGGGTTTTATGAACCCTCGCCAAGATGAGAGAGACTGATCGAAGATCTCCCCCTCCACACGACCCTGAGTGGAAATGGCTTTAATCTGCGTTGTCGTGAAAAATGAGGGTTGAGACAGAGAAGAAAGAGAAAACAAACTTGTTATTCTGGCCTTTCCCTATTACTGATGTCTTGGCCTGGCATCGGCAGACAGGCAGGTGGCACATTATGCCAGTGGAGGAGAGGTACCTGCTGGCAGAGCAGGCAGAAAGAGAAAGACTGAGGGAGAGGGAGAGAACAAGGGTGAGGCGGTGGAAAAACAAGAGCTGAAAAGAGAATGATGGAGTGCGTTTGAATGGTCAGGTAGTTAATGCTTTATGAGATTGGGCCGAGGAGGTGGTGGAATGCAGTGTGAGCAGTATTACGCCACATAAATCTGGAGGCCTGCTTTCCCTGCCTGCGTTTGCACTTAATTACCTGAGCCCTGTGCATACCTATAGCTCTTCCCTAATGGCCAGCTCTCATAGCCCCTCTCATGCCACAGGCAACAGAGGCCATTTGCACACTGTGTATGTGCTGTGTGTCGGGCCACATACTCCATACACCAGTTGCTTTAGAAACAGTCCAGGTATTGAGAAATCATATTTATTTTACTTTTACATTTCACAAATGCATATTTATAATATTTGTGACTTTATTTTTCAAACTTGTGACCTAAATGACCTAATTTGTGACCCAGTGTACATGCATTTGTGAGATATAAAGTCATAAAAAGACAGACAATTATGAGAAATGTGACCCTGGACCACAAAACCAAAAGTCATATGGGTCAATTTTTCGAAATTGAGATTTGTGCATCATCTGAAAGCTGAATAAATGAGCTTTCCATTGATGTATGGTTTGTTAGCATGTTGACCGAGATACAACTATTTGAAAATCTGGAGTCTGAGGGTGCAAAAAAATCCAAATATTGAGAAAATCGTCTTTAAAGTTGTCCAAATGAAGTTCTTAGCAATGAATCATACTAATCAAAAATTAAGTTTTGATATATTATGGTAGGAAAATTACAAAATATCTTCATGGAACATAAACTTTACTTAATATCCTAATGATTTCTGGCATAAAGAAAAATAATTTTGATAATTTTGGCCCATACAATGTTTCCCTTTCATGGGAACTTCGAACTGCGTCCTTTAGGGGTCGCTATGGGGAACGCCTCGTCGTGACCCGTGTCTGAAGCATTCATTGAAAAAACACCAACTCGTTGGCCGGCGAAAGCCATGACGTCAATACCGGTGCGACTATATTATAAATAGACGCCGGGAGCTACACATCATTATGTTTTTCGTCTTCATTGACTGTTTTGTTTGAATCGTGCATTTCTGTTGTAAGAGCGATCTCTATTCATATCATTATGGCGATCACTAGCAAAGCATTTAAGGATGTGTACATCCGTGTTGACGTTGTTTAACATCTGATGAAACACACGATCTATGCGTTATTTGTTTGGGCGAAGAGGACGCACGTGATGTCTCCGAGGGGGCAATCGGTGTGCACCGCAAGCGTTTTTTAAAGGAAATGCCCTGCGTATGATGAGCTTTTGAAAGTTATGGATTGCGAGGCTTTACTTGCCGTGAAGCGGGCGAAGAAAGTGACGTTGCGAGGTCATCTCAATAAAAAACACTACAACAACGATCACCGTTATTTTTTCTGGCCATAACCCTCCAGCTCAGGTGAGTCTTCCTTTCTTCCTGTTTTCCATACAGAGATTCAGAAGGAAGGAAGAGGCCATTTTTCCTCACGCATCCATCGATTCCAGCATACAAGTTATGCCAACATCGAGGCGATGCGCAAAAGCGGTTATGAGAAGATGCCCCTATAGAGAGACGCTGGCCAGCTATCTCTCTATGGGTGAGACGTACTCTTTTAAGACTCCCTCCTTGACATCTCGCTCTAATGCCAGGGCATACGCAGCAGCAGCAGGTCGGGCTGTCGCTTCATTGCACACGATGGTGATGATGTTTACCAAAGAAATCAGGGCGGCCGCTGAAAGACCTGGATAAAGGCGAGAGCCTTTCTCCTAGTGAGGTAGCTGAGTGCGGGCAAAGGCGCGCTCAGCGGCCTTTACGAAGGTCCAGGTCTGAGCCCGAACAACCCAAGGGGTCCTGGCCCGTCTCGGTTTGAGGATCAGAGACGGGCACAGAAGGCTAGTGTCGCGGCTCTCGCTCCTTCCCTGCCCGCGGGTAGGGGTAGGAAGTATTGCGGGTCAAAGGAAGGTGAGTAAAAGGATCTAAGGGATGTGATCCAGACAGGGCGTCAGTGCTTTGTCCGGATCAGGGTGAAACCTCAGTATCTACTCATTTACTTTGGGGGTCTTACATCTGCCCTCATCTTCCCCTTCCTAATTCCCCTGTAACCACCATCTCCACCTGACGAGGTTAGGTGGGAATTTCCTGCATTACAGTCTCCTATGCTGGACCTATGATGTTTGGTTGGTTCTATGGCTTCATAGTGACCACCTTACTGATGGTCCGGACCAGAGGCTTCTTCGGACGGGGCTCCGACGTGGGAACCATGGGTGGGAGTACGATCTAAATTGCTAAATAAATATATATATATGTGTGTGTGTTTAATGCACTGGTGGTTGTGTATAATCCTTCTGTAGTTTCTTTGCAGTGTTTCACGGGACCTGTGTGTTTCTATCCCTTTCTAGGGTAGGTCCTCGATGAGCACCCCCTCTGCTGGGTTCAGAAACCGGGTGATCGACTTGCAGTGTTTATTTCACTGTCAATATCGTACAGACGGTCGAAGATGGGTTTATTTTTTTTTTTTTTTTTTTGTGGCGTCATACTTCCTGGTTATGCGCAGGTCAAGGCTTCTGCGGCCTCTAGCAGCCTTCTTGATCATTAGGCCCCCGGCACGGCACTGCAAAAAAAATTCCTGGACGTCCGGGCTGGGCTTATGATTTCAGGTCGCACCCTGTATGGTCTACCAGATCTAGTTCGCCCTGAGGGGCTCCGTCACCGGATATCCCTCTTGCTGAGTCATCGAGAGGGAAGATAGGTCGGCATTTGCGAGAACTGCTTGTGTATGCTTCTTTTTAAAGCACTCGGAAGCAGCGTCCCGCACCATTGAGGGTTTTGTGAGCATGGTGTTTTCGTTGAGCATGTTAATATCTCTGGGAGTGGATCCTAGCCTCCATGGGCTGTTCTCGTGGTAGGCTGGCAGTGCTCCTTTCTCAAAGGGTTACCTATGAGTACGCACGCCTTTCTTGAATCGGAGTTTCCTCTAACGTGTGGAGTTGATCTTGGTTTTCCGAGCAACGTTAAAACCAGCAGCATCAGGCGAATTGGCCCGAGTTTTTTGGCTAACTTTGCAGTACACTTACCCTCTGATCTAACAATCGACGCCTTGTAGGCGAGTCACCCTCTCGCTGAGAGATGGGTTTGTGTCCCTCAGCTAAGGTAAATTACGCTAGCCTTTCCAGATTGGAGAGGCTGTAGGTCGAGCCCCTTCTCGAATGAGAACTAGGTGTGCTGCTCCCACAGCTAAGTAAATAACTGCTAGCAGTTCCACCATTGGAACATGCTGTAGGTCGAGCTCCCTCTCGATTGAGAGCTGGATGTTTGCCCCCTCAGCGACAGATTTACTGCTAGCCACTCCAGCATTATAAGCCTTAGATCGAGTTGATGACTTCTCAAAAATAACGTTTTGGGATGCACCATTTCCATCTATGGGCTGCTCTTTCAGAGTGCCACGAGAACCCCTTAGGACGGTATCTTTAGAATCCATGTTATGGTAAGTGTACCATGGGAGTATGGTACACTGTCTAAAATAGTACTCTGCGTTCTTTTCTAGAATCCTGTATGGTAAGAGTTACGCGCAGCAGCCTCGTGCTCTTTCTAAGTGGTTTAAAACCCCGGTGCGCATGGGGCACATCCCACCTTGATCGTCGGTTACACTACGTGAACAAGGGGTTGTACTAAGGGTCTGGTGAGAACAGTTCCTTTAGAATATGCAGAGCGTGCGGCTAGCCCTGTGTGGACAGGCCAAGACTTGTATGATTCAAGGCTCTGGGTCGTATTCCTTAAGGAATCTATTCCGATTCCAAGCCTGAGCTTAAAACCGAGGGCCCAGGAGTTCTGTCACCACAGGTAGTTTTTGGGGGTATGTAGACTAGGCCTTGGCAGTAGGGAATCATGTCACTGACCGCGTTCTAATGTCAGGGGCAAAATCCCATGAAATATGGTAGTGGTACTTAGTGCTCGCCATGGTTCTGGCATGCACTCCCTTCAGCATGGTGGAGTGGGTATACCATTCCCCATAGCGACACCTAGAGGACGCAGTTCGAAGTTCCCATGAAAGGGGACGTCTCAGGTTACTTATGTAACCATGGTTCCCTGAGTAGGGAAAGAGACACTGCGTCCTCTAGGTTCTTGCCATGCTGCGGACGCAAGCTACAGACGAAGAAGTGAATGATGTGCGCTAACGGCGCCTATTTTGTACTAGTCGCGGCAGTAGTGACGTCATGGCTGTCGCCGACCAACATTTTGTTGGTGTTTTTTCAATGTATGCTTCAGACACGGGTCACGGCGAGGTGTTCCCCATAGCGACCCCTAGAGGATGCAGTGTCACGTTCCCTACTCAAGGAACCATGGTTACATAAGTAACCCAATACGTTTGTGCTACAAATATACCCTAGCGACTTAAGACTGGTTTTGTGGTCCAGGGTCACAAATAAATATGCATTAGTAAGATATAGAAATACAATAAATATTTATTTTTTATTTATCTTTTTATTATCTGTATAAATACATATTTTTCACATAATTGTAAGTATATTTCACTAATGCATATTTATGTATTTGTGACTTTACATTTCACAAGTATATATTTATTTCTCATTATTGTGACTTTAAATCTCACAAATCTCACTAAATCCTATTTATTTCTCATAATTTATCATTTTTCTCATATTTTGAGAAGTATATCATATATCTCTCAAAATAGTAATCAAATTGTGTATCTCACAAATGCGTATTTATTTCTCATAGTTATGACTTCATATCGCAAGTGCAAATTAATTTTTAAGGTTTGTGACTACATCTCATAAATGCATTTATCTCATAACTGTAAATTACAGATCTCACAATAGTGACTTTATTTTTATATTCATTGATTTATTGTCATGCTGATTGTCATTATATCACAAATTCAGGAGTGACTCCTGTATTCCATTCTCACATGGAATTATAATTGAGGGAATTCACGCCTGCAGTTTAATGAAGTTGTCCCTCGGTTTGCAATGTGCACATGAACATTAGGACTGGCCTGTTGAGCAAATCTCCAAAAAAAGTAGCAGTTGCTGTATTTTGTAGCGTGCATGAATGTTATAGTGATTGCCTCACTTTACAATCAAATGGTTTCAGAAAATGTATTTAAAGAAAAAGGCTTATATGCCTGTAATGAAAGGAAGAGCCCGTCTCAGATCTCCTATTAGCTGTCTTGTCCGGGTCAGGTTTGTTTGACCTCTCAGGCAGGCAAGATCAGAATTTCATGCATAAGATGGCTCCCGTCAGGGGGCCCTGCTTTTGAGCTGCCCGTTATGGATTTAACGATTTCCCTGGTGCGCACGGTGGCTTCAAACCCCAGGATCCGTGTAACGCTGCCATCTTGAATGCCTCCCATTGACCTTGGAGATTATTGCTGGACGAGGCAGCAGAAAAGTTATGCTATATCTTAGTCAGGAGCTGTCTTCTATCAATGAGATGCTGTGTTGGCCATCGATCGGTTCTATGCCAGGACACAGTGCTTGATTGATGCTTGGCGAGCGGCGGGCTGGCCTGGAGGACAGCCTTGGGAAAAAACAGAGGCACTCTGCTTTTCCAGCACCTAAAGTGTAATGGCTATAATGATGGAATGTGCATGGAGAATCTTTGAGCTCCAAGAATCCAATACCCAATTAGCCCTTTTTATTTGGTTTTATAGGTTGATTTGTTTTTTTTATTATTATTATTGTTAAGATCAGATCTTTGAACTTTAGGCTTTCTGAGGCCTTAATAACCTGGTGTGTTTTAGACTCTTCATAAATACCTCATCAAGTCTTTTTCAATGATGGTGGGCATAAATTATAAACTTGCTACAGCGACCTGTGTACCTCCTCATAAATATCCCACTACCTTTCCCTTCCAAACGGTTTGGTCCTTGTTATATAATGTAATGAAACCAGCTTACAGCCTTTCTTGAGAGCTGTCAGTCAGTTGTGGCACCAAGTAATGAGTTGCATTATCAAGGTCCTCCAGGGGTCCTTGTCAAGACACTTGTGCTAAATAAAATACACTTACAAAGAACAGCATGGTCAAAGTAAGGTTGTTGCACCAGTGAGAATTGAATTGAGAATGCCAATTAAAATCAAGTACAATTCCTGAATTGAAACTGAATATGAATTGAGGTGGGAAAGATAGATAGATAGATAGATAGATAGATAGATAGATAGATAGATAGATAGATAGAGAGATAGATAGATAGATCTCAGCTGCTGTTTATGGGTTTGAATGCTTTTTTTGGCAGATCACGTTGATGTATTTGTTTAGAAGCGCATCTGTGAGTTTTCTGGGCCTGAAACATCAAACGCATTCACTGTCATTGGCTGATTTTTGAGCCTGCCTGAATTGTAGTGATTTTTTTAACTAGGATGAGATGTAACATTAAAATCCCTTTGTGATGCCAGTCAGGTTGTGTCACAGTCATTTAATTTGCCAAAGCCTCCAGCTCTGGCACAATTTCCAGACATATTAAAGATCTAAAGATCACTTCTTTTTATCTTTGAATGTTTGCGCGGTGTGTGTGTGTGTGTGTGTGTGTGTGTGTGTGTGTGTGGTTGGTCCTGCCTGACCCTGGTCTTGTTAAGGGAATGCCTCTGTGTGGTCAGTTCACTGGAGAACACAGGTTGTCAGGTCAGGCCCAATCAATCAGCTTTGATCTTTAATAGACCCTCTCCCCAAGCTCCTCAATTAGACCTCCTGTGCTGGATTTTCCAATACAAGGTATCCTGAGGCTAGCAAAGGGATCACACTATTTGTGACTTACACACAAGCACACACATACACGGCCACATTCACTCACACACACATTCAAAATCACTTCCTCTATTAAGGACATCCAGTGTGGCTGTTTATCATGTGTTCAAAATCAATGCATTGTAATGTATAGCAGTAGTTCTCACCTGGTGGCAGGTTGGCTCTGGTCGCAGACAGTTAGGGGAAAGAAAATGAAAACTGAATAAAATGATAGATATCAATTATGATAAATATGATAGTTTATTATATTTAGTGTATATGTATATATATTTACTGTATTTATTTCTGTTTAAATGTTGTGGTCAGTAAGGTTTGTATTTTAATATAAAATAAATATATTATTTTATTCAGACATTATGAATACTAATCAAAAGAGACTGGAAAACCACAAAAATATAAGTGCTTATAAAGAAGCAGTATACAAATATTACAACTGAGTTTTTTAACATATAATGATAATATATGATAATCAGTTTTTACTGATTAAGTTTTTACTTTTTATTCAAATAAATTCTTTCAAAAACTTTTAAATGGTAGTAGTTATAGAATAGTTAGGCTAATACTAATGCAAAAATGGCATAGTGTTTCTTTCATGTATTAATTGGGTAATTTCTCACCTCTGTTGTTTATGCAATGTAGATACTGGGAATATTGATAAATTCTGTATAACAACCTGGGTCGTGAAGCAAAGCTAGTAAACCAGTGATTGCAAAATAATAGTTATAAAATGCAATAAGAAAACACTTTTATCTGTTACATACTAAAAATAGAGGAGGAGCAGCAGCATTTCATCAAAAAAAAAAAAACCCAGCAAAATCTATGCTACTCTATGGTGTATGGTTTTAAAAATCAATAAAAAAAGAATAGTTTAAACTTGCATTAAAAGCTTTTTATTTGCCTTTATTGGCCATTTTGGATTTTATGTCTATATTTGTAGGAGTATTGCAACTGTTATTTTATTTTAATGCACAATGAGCTGCACAATAGTTCTAAAAATGCAATCTAAATTAAGTTTAGTGCTTATCGTTACCATTGTGATTATATTGTCACACACTATTTACATCCCTAATCCAGCCAGTAGCGATTAGATTCAATATGTGCTTTCATCACCTTACAACATTTCTCAGTTACTGTCATCCTCAGAAGTCTCTCTCTCTCTCTCTCTCACACACACACACACACACACATACATACAGACAGTAAATGAAAACTGACAGAGGAGTTTGAACTCGAAGCCTCTGTGACTCTTGACTCCTGGGAATCTTCTGGTGGCTATGTGTGACAAAACAGAGCAGATCAAGAACGAGCTGCAAATTTCAAGTCTTCTTGAGGAAAGAGTCCTCAGCAGCATACAGAATACACTTGCAGCTAGCTTTATTTCTTTCTTGGTGTTTTCTCTCCCTCTAAATCAAGTTGCAGCTCTTGCTATACAATATAAATGAATCAAGTCTGGGAAGGTGCTTTTTGATGCTTTTGAGTGATTGTTGGGGAGCGATACAGTAAGGCTGTCAGAAATATGTCTCTTTTTCTCAGTAGCCATCCGTTTCAGCTACGTGGATATGTCTGTTTGCTTACGTGTTGTGCATTCTCGCTTCATCATGTGCCAGAGGTCTTTTTTATTGGAAATGGCATGAATAGTGAATAACGCGTGCAGACGCAGAAGAGGGAAACACAGAGCGCGGCGCACCTGGTGATAGCTCCGCTTGTGCCTACACACATGCGCCGTCGCAGGCCTTTCGGACGCGCTACCAAAGCCAATTAATCCGCGAATCGTCCGTTTTCCTTCCTAACAAAAACGGCCCATGAACTTCTTCCATCACCCGCCAACAAACAAGGCACTTTTACAACTTGCTGCACTGTGCCTTCAGTGAAACCTGGAGAGTGAAGCATGTACGGACATCACGCGTTCATCTGCGGGCTACCAGGCTGTTCAGAGCGGATCGCAGTCGCAAGGAGTAAACGGGTGGCAAACCCAAAGATAAGCAGATGGTGGATTGTGTTTCTAGCAGCAACGAAGTTGGTGTCAGAGGTCACACGCTGAAAAAGGTATATGCGTCCAATTTAGAGTGACATCATCATCAATGTAAACTAAAACCGTTCTACTCACCGCGGGGAGTTTTCCGCTTTCATCTGTGAATGTGTCCGTGCCTCAGGACGCAGTGCCATCAAGATCGAGCGCCGCGATTGCAACAGCTGGCCGCAAAAAATAACTGAAATGGAGCAAAGGTACCCCGACTCTATTTTAATCATTCTGGAGACTTTAACAAATCAAATCTCCTCCCGTGACGCCCAAAATACAAGCAGCACATAACATGTCCCACCAGAGACAGTAATATTTTGGATCACTGTTACACCACAATAAATAATGCATATCACTCTGTTCCACGAGCTGCTTTGGGGTTCTCTGATCACTGTTTAGTTCATCTAAGACCGACCTACAGGCAGAAACTGAAATCAGCGAAACCTGTATTAAGGACTGTAAAAAGATGGACTAATGAAGCAAGAGCAGGATTTACAAGCTTGTTTTGAACTCACTGATTGGAGCGTCTTTGAAGCTTTTGCCACCGATCTGGACGAGCTCACAGAGACTGAAACTTCATATATCAGTTTCTGTGAAGACATACTGTATGCATCCCTACAAGGACTCATTTAACATTCAACAATGATAAACCATGGTTTACTGGGAAACTTAAACAGCTTCGTCACGCCAAAGAGGATGATTACAGAAGTGGGGATAAAATCTTGTATAACCAGGCCAGGAAAAGACTAACAAAGGAGATCAGAGTGGCTAAAAGAAGCTACTCTGAAAAGCTGAAAAAACAGTTTCAGCTAACGACCTGGCGTCAGTATGGACTGGTCTGAGGACCATCACCATGTACAAGACACCACCCCCACAGCGGAGAATCAACAACTGGCTGACGATCTAAATGTGTTTTACAGCAGATTTGAAAAGGAACGTCGCCTCTACTACTCACCCCAAGTCCGCTCTGATCTGCACTTCACCCTTCACCTACCACCTCATGCAAAAACCCCCCCCTCCCTCCCTCCCCCACCAGATTCAAAATGCTGTTTATAGCCCGCTCTGTGTAGAGGACGATTTTGGGGATATTTTTTGTCGAGTTAGATTTGCAACCGAAAGCTCACGAAATCTAGAAAGCTTCTGGCCAGATGGGTTGTTGTCACCCTGGCCCTGGTTAAAATCCTGTGCTGACCAGTTGGCCCCCATCTTCACACAGATCTTCAACAGCTCATTGGAGCTGTGTGAAGTTCCCTGCTGCTTTAAACGCTCCACCATCATTCCGGTCCCAAAAAAGCCCAAAATCACTGGACTTAACGACTACAGACCTGTCGCTCTCACATCTGTGGTCATGAAGTCTTTTGAAAGACTGGTGATGGCCCACCTGAAGGACATCACTGGACCATTGCTGGATCCTCTTCAGTTTGCATTCAGAGCAAACAGGTCTGTGGATGATAAAGTCAACATGGGACTGCATTACATCCAGCAACACCTCGACAGACCTGGGAATTAAGCAAGGATACTATTTGTGGACTTCAGTTCGGCCTTCAATACCATCATACCTGACCTTCTCTCAGACAAACTCGCCCAGCTCTCCGTGCCCCCCTCCATCTGTCAGTGGATCACAGCTTCCTGACAGACAGGCAGCAAGTAGTGAGGCTGGGCAAACTCACATCCAGGGCTATCACCGTCAGCACTGGCGCCCACCAGGGTTGTGTTCTCTCCCCACTGCTCTTCTCTCTACACGAATGACTGCACCTCTAAAGACACCTCTGTAAAGCTCCTGAAGTTCGCAGACGACACTACAGTCATCGGTCTCATCAAGGACGGTGACGAGTCTGCTTACAGACAGGTGGTTAAAGAGCTGGCTGTCTGGTGCATCTTAACAACCTGGAGCTTAACACGCTCAAAACTGTGGAGTTGATCGTGGACTTCAGGAGAAAACCCCTGCACTACCCCCACTCACCATCATGGACAGCACTGTGACTGCAGTGGAGTCATCAGGTTCCTGGGCACCACAATCTCTCAGGAACCTGAAGTGGGACACTCACATTGACTCCATTGCAAAAAAAGGCCCAGCAGAGGTTGTACTTCCTTCGCAAGCTGAGGAAATTCAACCTGCCACAGGAGCTGCTTATACAGTTCTATTCTGCTATCATTGAGTCTGTCCTGTGTTCATCCTTAACTGTCTGGTTTGGTTCAGCTACCAAGTCAGACATCAGGAGACTACAACGGACAGTCAGGACTGCTGAGAGGATGATTGGTGCCCCTCTGCCAGACTCCAAGATCTTACATCTACAGAGTGATGAAAAGGGCTAAAAAAATCACCTTGGATCCCTCACACCCAGCCCACTCTCTCTTCGAACTGTTTCCTTCTGGTCGGCGGTACAGAGCATTGACCACCAGAACAGCAAGGCACAAGAAATTTTTTTTCCCACAGGCTATACTCAGTCTTAACAATTAAGCTTTCATAATTATAATCATCCATCACAACTAACATAGTATATTTATATTAAACTTCACACTTTGTAAATAACATATCTATCAGCACACTAATAAACATATCTGTACATTAATCTAAACAATTACATTTTTTCCTATACTTCTATTCTGTATATAGTACATTATTCAATTTTTCTTATTATATTAGTTTTATATTAAATCCCTACTGTGTTATTCCTATGTATGTCTACATTATCATGTATGTCTGCACTATGTTTGTACTTTCGTATACCTGGATAGCTCCTGCGTAAGTCAAATTCCTTGTGTGTGGAAACATACTTGGTAATAAAGCTCTTATGATTCTGATTCTGAATTCGTTCCTGCATCAGTGTAGTTTAAAGGGATAGTTCACCCCAAAAAAAAAAATTCTGTCATCATTTACTCAACCTCATGTTGTTCTAAACCTGTAAGACCTTCGTTCTTCTTCAGAACACAAATGAAGATACATAGACAGCAAGAGTACTACAATGTTCAAGGCTCAGAAACATAGTAAGGGCATCGTTAAAATAGTCCATGTGACATCAGTGTTCAACGCTAGAGAATACTTTTGGCAACAAAAATAAATAAATAAATACCTTTATTCAACATCTTCTCGCAAGGTTCTGTTCTTAGCCATTATGGAGAGCACCCGACGCATGTGAGGCTTTCCTCATGAAGGAAACAAGCACAGAGCCATGCGTGTTTCCTGGTCAGCAAAAACAACCACATGCATGGCCCGATGAAGTCAAATTACGAAGATAATACCATAAATAATAAATAGTATGTGCTGTCAAATCGATTAATCATGATTATTAATTATTTTTTAAATTGACAGTTTGTTAAAATGTTCGCATGATCATTTATTTTATTAAGGGAAAAGCTGTCCAAACCTACCTGGCCCTACATGGAAAATTAATTGCCCCCTCCCATTAAATCATGAAAGAACTGCAATTAAACACATTATTTTAGAAAGCTGAGTTAAAATTCACTAGACACACCCAGGCCTGATTACTGCCAGACCTGATGAATCAAGAAATCACTTAAATAGAACCTGTCTGACAAAGTGAAGCATGCTTAAAGATTAACACATCATGCCGCGATCTAAAGAATTTCAAGAACAGATGAGAAACAAAATAGATGACATGTATCAGTCTGGAAAGGATTAAAAAGCCATTTCTAAGGCTTTGGGACTCCAGCGAACCATGGTCAGAGCCATTATTCACAAATGGCAAAAGCATGGGACAGTGGAGAACCTTCCCAGGAGTGGTAGGCCAACCAAAATTACCCCAAGAGCACAACGACAACTCATCCAAGAATATCCAACTGAACAACATTTTTTAAAGAACTTGCAGGCCGCACTTCAGTAACAGATGTACACAAGCAGCGCTGAGCTCACCAAACGCGCTTTATCACGGCATCACAAACATGCAAGATGACCATGACAATGACTCACGAAACAAAATTTTAAAATATAGTCTCAGGGCTTCGAATTCAGCACGGGGATTTGCGGCATCATAATTACTGATATCCGCAGTCTTCCAGTGCTTGTGCATGTCGGACATTCCCGCAAAATTCCTCCACAGCGATGTAAAAAAAGACTCATTGCCAGTTATCGCAAAGGCTCGATTGCAGTTGTTGCTGCAAAGGGTGGCACAACCAGTTATTAGATTTAGGGGGGCAATTACTTTTTCATGTAGTGCCAGGCAGGTTTAAACAGCTTTTTTCCCTTATAAATGAAAATTATTTCAAAACTGCATTTTGTGTTTACCTGGGTTATCTTTGTGTAATATTAAAATAAGTTTGATGATCTGAATCTTTTAAGTGTGACAAATATGCAAAAAAAAAAAAAAAAACGGAAGGGGGCAAAAACCTTTTCACAGCATGTACATCTACACAGGTTCAGAATTAAGTAGTGTGGGCAATGATTAATCGCATCCAAACAAAGTTTGTGGTCATTATATTACAGTATGTCTGTGTACTGTAATATATTATTAGTATATATAAAGACACGAACACACACACAGTAATATTTAGAAAATATGTACAGTATGAAAAGTCTATATTAATATCATTATACATTTTATATATTTATAATATATTTAAATATATAACATAAATTTTTCGTACAATAGTACCAGTATCTGCAGTGTGTGTATTTATGTATCCATAATAAATATAACAGTACCCACAATATAGTACCAAAGATTCATTTGGAGCAATTAATCCGATAATCGTGGACAGCACTAATATTAGGTAAACAAACTTTATTTGATGTGATTAATATTTGAGAGCACGCATAATATGTTATATCTTGATGATTTTAGCTTACAAAAAAGTATTATTTGGGGCAATATTACAATATGACAAATTGTAATAATGACTGCTTTTAGATTGTATATAATGAACAAAAATGTTTTTATATATTTACATGCTGATCAAAATCTTTACGTAGTAAGTTTTATTTAATCTATCTGAATACCATGAATTAAAGAAAAAAAAACAATAATAAAAATAATGACATATACTAAAAGGTCTTAATGCCATGTTTTATAACTTTTTATGTTTTTAATATATTTTAAATATATTTTGAACTATTTATTTAGTATTATTTGTGTATACATTTGTCCGTTGCTGCTCCATCAAAACTATATCCAGGCTGTTGTTGTAATTCCAAATTAAAAAATAAAAATTCAGTAGCAGGGACAGCGAGGGTCTCATTGGGCTGGACGTTTGCTCAGCTTGTTTGAGATGTTTGGTCACTGATCAAAGCAGCACTTATTTTGGTGGTCCGTGCACACAAATTTGAATCAAGTACAGAGAGAGAGAGCATATGGGAGGGGGCTTTCCAGCTGTCTCTGGTAGCATGCCAGTGGGATGACATGGGGCTCTGAAGTGTTGGGGGGGAAGCTGGCTGGGGACGAACCTGCGGAATGGCACACTGGAGATATGCAAAACGCTAATGATCTTCGCCCTCCCCCTGTCGGGACGGTTCTCTCTGCCAGGTCGCTCCAAGTGGTCCATTCCACTGGGGATTCTCACCAGCAGGCCCAGGTATCCATGATTGCTTTTTAATGTGTGGCTCTTGGCCAATGGGAGCAGGGATTTTCATCAAGTATGACTGCAGAAATATTAAACTAGCCTGGGATTATTTTTCAGTCACAGTCCATTAAACTATAGGGGGAAGTGGAGCCAGAAGCTTGCTCCTGCCTGCACAAGTTAGGCCAATTAGGGTTCTATTTTTTTATTAATATGCCGCAATGTTAAATAAACATGCAAACAGCTTTCGTGTTGTATGCCAATTAAATGCTGTTTTATTTGACTGCCACTTTAATCAGGCGGCTGCACAGGGGGAGGATATGCAGTTTAATTAAACTGTATTACTCTGCATTTCCTGTCAAAGCTTTTTTATGATTTCAGAATAATCTATAAGGACATCAACCATTGATTTACTCATATTTTAATAAATTATGCCGGTCCGTACCATTTCGAAACTCGGCACATGGGAGAATCGTAAAGCAAAAGGGTGGAAACAAAGAAATGAGCAACGGGCGCAAGTCATTTTTTATCATGCGGCATAACGGCACCCCCCACAAACAATCATCTCCCAACTATGGCAGGGAGAAAATTTCAAAAGCTAATTTTGCCCGATTTTATCACTTCTACTGTTCCATCAATATTGCCTTCTGGTTGATTTTTAATTTCAGGTTGGAGACTTCAGCATATTTAGTGTTTGGCTGATGACATTATATTTATTTAGTGCTCTCATCAATAGTGCACTCAAGTGCAAAAAGTCCCTCCCCCGCCTTTGCTGGGTTTTATACAGATCTCAGTCAAAATCTCAATGTACGTATATCCAGACTGTCAGCGTTGTATTAACTCTTTGCCGTGGAACATTCATTAGATTTTTTATGTTTTTTTTCATGGATCTTTTTTAAATAATGAGCACATAAATATATTTAATATACAGTTAATGTATATCATCTAATCCTGCAATAATTCTGTAATGGCAATGATGTCGACAATAGCTAAATTAATTAACCACAATTAATTTTGTGATTCAAGAAGTTAGATTTAGCATGTTCTTATATATTAATCATTTTAAAGAGTGGGCCCTTGCCCCTTGGTTTACTTTATTTTACCAGACAAATCTATGAAAACACAATACAAAAAGTGGCTATGGAAGTCAATGTACAGTATAGTTTGTTTCATTTCCATTACACTTTGTATCACTTTTTGTTTTTGCCACAATTTTAAGAATCCGTTGTAAGTTACGAAAATCATCTGTATTGGTGATGATGACAGCAATGATTATGATCATGATATTCCACTATTGTGAACCTATGAACCACAAATGATGATGATTAGTCAGGATTAGGCTGACTGACAAATTGCATGAATTAAAAAAATCTATTTTCGTGCTCTAATGCAATTACCAGAGATGGATCTCTGGGCCAGTGTTTTCCCATGACGGTATTTACAGCGTCCAGGCTCCACGACACCTTACGAGTTGGTATTTGTGTGTGTTTGTACTCATGGTCTCTCTAGACTTCAGGAAGGCGGAGGTAGCAGCAGAAACAGTGGCAGCATACGGTTATTAATGCCTTGCGTACCTTGCAGCTATGTCTGCCGCCACAGCTTCATGCTGTATTAATCAGAGCACCGGCACGGACTGCCCCTCCAACTGCACATGATTAAGTAGGACTGGAGCAGTGTTTAAACAGACACAGCCACACTCCCCGCTCTGAAACAAGGCTTTTGAGCATCCCCAAGGTACAGGAGGGGTAATGAATACATCGTTTGGAGAGGCGTTGTGATGCCCTGGAGAGGGCTTGGAAGAAGAGGACTCTTTTTCTCCAGCCCTTGTGAATCAGACTGCGGGGCAGAGCCAGAAAGCAGGAGGAGTGCAATAAGGGTCGGGACTGCCATATGGCGAAGGCAGGTAGGGCTGGAAACATGAGCTGCCGTGCAGATGCCAGAACAGATCCGGGTCAGTGTGGCTAATGGAAGCACAGGCCCAGGACAGGATGGCCACTGCCAGAGCCGCAAGGCTTGTGGGAGGAAGCTTCCAGCCGGAAGAATACAGACATTATGTCATCCCTGTTGCTCACTTGGCAATAACAAGCGCAAGATTTTGATATATTTTGCAGTGTTGTGGGTAGTTATTTTTATACAGTGGCCCCTAAAAGTATTTGGGCACTTGGACCACATTTAAAAATGTATGAATGTCAGTGCATTACACAGCAAAATATCAAACCAAGTGTCATCCGTGATAGAGAAAGATACTGCAAGCACGCTTTAAGCAAAACATTGTTTCGAATTCTAAAACAATACACATATAGATTTTCAGACACATTCTGGCTGTTAAATGTTGGTGGATTTTCACTGTTTGATTCCTTTCTGTCATTTTGCATATATTTTACTGTAGTTCTAATGTTCATTTTGGTAATATGAGCATTTCTCTTTCAGCTATTACTGTCAGTTATAAATGGAACCTTTTCATTTGGTACATTAAAATATAATATTTCAAAATGAACAAGAGGACCCAAACTATGCAGTTCCAGTGCTGTTGATTTAACAGATCAACACAACCAAAAACTAAAGATTAAAATAAGCTTTAAATTTAATTTCCTATGCAAACCTGTGTAAAAATAGGAGTTTTTAGTCAGAAATTACTAGTAATTGTTTTACAAATACTGTAATTACAAAGAAATGGCAAGTAAACATGAAATTTTGAAGTACAGTAGAAAGATTGAACTATTTTCTTTGAAATCAAATCTTTGTTTTATTTACAAACCCGATTCCAAAAAAGTTGGGACACTGTACAAATTGTGAATAAAAACAGAATACAACATAGATGACATATCAAATGTATAATTTTATTCGCATACAAACATAGATGACATATCAAATTTTTAAACTGAGAAAATGTATCATTTTAAGGGAAAAATAAGTTGGTTTTAAATTTCATGGCATCAACACATCTCAGAAAAGTTGGGACAAGGCCATGTTTACCGCTGTGTGGCATCCCCTCTTCTTTTTATAACAGTCTGCAAACGTCTGGGGACTGAGGAGACAAGTTGCTCAAGTTTAGGAATAGGAATGTTGTCCCATTCTTGTCTAATACAAGCTTCTAGTTGCTCAACTGTCTTAGGTCTTCTTTGTAGCATCTTCCTCTTTATGATGCGCCAAATGTTTTCTATGGGTGAAAGATCTGGACTGCAGGCTGGCCATTTCAGTACCCGGATCCTTCTTCTACGCAGCCATGATGTTGTAATTGATGCAGTATGTGGTCTGGCATTGTCATGTTGGAAAATGCAAGGTCTTCCCTGAAAGAGAATGGGAGCATATGTTGTTCTAGAACTTGGATATACCTTTCAGCATTGATGGTGCCTTTCCAGATGTGTAAGCTGCCCATGACACACGCACTCATGCAACCCCATACCATCAGAGATGCAGGATTCTGAACTGAGCGCTGATAACAACTGGGGTTGTCCTTGTCCTCTTTAGTCCACCCACCCCCCATCCTGGATGGGGACATGGCGTCCCAGTTTTCCAAAAAGAACTTCAAATTTTGATTCGTCTGACCACAGAACAGTTTTCCACTTTGCCACAGTCCATTTTAAATGAGCCTTGGCCCAGAGAAAACGCCTGCGCTTCTGGATCATGTTTAGATATGGCTTCTTTTTTGACCTATAGAGTTTTAGCCGGCAACGGCGAATGGCACGGTGGATTGTGTTCACCGACAATGTTTTCTGGAAGTATTCCTGAGCCCATGTTGTGATTTCCATTACAGTAGCATTCCTGTATGTGATGCAGTGCCGTCTAAGGGCCCGAAGATCACGGGCATCCAGTATGGTTTTCCGGCCTTGACCCTTACGCACAGAGATTGTTCCAGATTCTCTGAATCTTTGGATGATATTATGCACTGTAGATGATGATGATAACTTCAAACTCTTTACAATTTTTCTCTGAGAAACTCCTTTCTGATATTGCTCCACTATTTTTCGCCGCAGCATTGGGGGAATTGGTGATCCTCTGCCCATCTTGACTTCTGAGAGACACTGCCACTCTGAGAGGCTCTTTTTATACCCAATCATGTTGCCAATTGACCTAATAAGTTGCAAATGGGTCCTCCATCTGTTCCTTATATGTACATTTAACTTATTAGCTCTTATTGCTACCTGTCCCAACTTTTTTGGAATGTGTAGCTCTCATGAAATCCAAAATGAGCCAATATTTGGCATGACATTTCAAAATGTCTCACTTTCAACATTTGATATGTTATCTATATTCTATTGTGAATAAAATATAAGTTTATGAGATTTGTAAATTATTCCATTCCTTTTTTACTCACAATTTGTACAGTGTCTCAACTTTTTTGGAATTGGGTTTGTACAACATCTAGAAATCATGTTGCTTATACAAACAAAACACATAATCACAGCTGTGCTGATATTTGGAAAAATACATCAAGATTGTGAGTGCTCTTATACGGTCATGTTTTTCACTCCCGAATGAATCAGCAATTTCAACAAATCATTCAATGATGCACTCAATCACTTGACTTGAAGTATTCATTTAAGGACTAATCACTTAATTTTGTAAGACTTATTTGTTCTTGAATTGGACTACACCATTTGCGCAGTGTATTTTTGATAAATTAAAAATCAATTAGTTTTTTAATCAGATTACCCAAAGGACAAATGTGTGTTTTCTTGCTATTATTTTGCAATACGCTTCCTTTTTATCTCTTCACATTAATTTCGGATTCCAAACTTATATTTAATATGAATTCTCTTGCCGCTGGATCGTATATTCAACAGAGGAACGTGTGTTGCTTCACTGATGAAAAGTGGCGCAGGAAACACTTGCTAGAATAAAAATATTGATCTTGGGATTTTATCGATCAAAATTGAGATTGTTTAAATAAGGATTGCAATTAATTAGTAAGAATGTTTTACCCAAACGTTTGTGGAATATGATAACGTACCTATGTTTATTCTGCAGTGACACCTGTGTAAACTTGAAAAGTCAGTTCTGCGAAAAATAAGCGTATCATTTGTTATATATTTTTTTGTGCAATTCATAATGAGCATTTGTTTTTCAGTTAAAGCCTTTGCCAAGTGATTTATTTCCACATTTATAGAGTTGTTTTATAGTGTAAATTTCTATTTATGTTTCTTCTCTGATTATTATGTTATCATGGCCCTAGAATCCTCCACTCTCACGTCACACTTGAGATTCAAAGCCGGGTGCATCCCCACAGATCAGGCAGGGATCGTTTACGGCACTTATTGTCATCCTTGCAGAGAAATGCTAGATAATGCAGTCTCAGTTTCAACCTAAACTCCTCCATTCATCTGCATGAGTGCGCAGCGCAGACAAACCCTGGACTGAGATATGCCGATGGCAGATTAAGATGTGATGACACTCTTTTCTGCCTTAAATCAAACTGTTATTGCCTCCTTATCAAACCAACAATACTCCCCCTCACACACTGTTTATGACAACTTTGACATTTGGCTCAGTTTTTAAAGCCCTTGTCAAATTTGCCAAACTGCAGGGCAGAGTGAGATAGAGAGAGTAAGGATAGGTTGTCAGAGAGAGAGAGTGAGAAGGGGGCTTTAAAGCCAAAGTGCAAGAGTGAGAACCAGGGGAAAGGAAGAAAAAGAGACAGGGAGATAGTGAATCAGCCTGGGGGGTTGTTGTAATGTATCTGCAGTGTAGCATGTCAGTGCAGCTTTACTTTACCGCATCCTCATCTCGCCGTCAATAATTAATCACAGGTGAGGCATGGTGAGAAACATGCCCACGGATGCCAAAGGAGCTTCAACCGGTGCCAACAGACAGCAGGGAAGCCTCAAACGTGATGACAGCCATGCCTCCCCGCCTCGAGTCTCACCTTACGACATGTTCCTGTGATGCAACGCGCCGCGGTCTGAATTACATCACCTGCGAAAAGAGCAGGAACGCCGCTCGGCCTCCAAATCTACGGTGAAGCGGCTGTTTTATTGCTAATTAGGCCATATCTTTTTATTCCTAGACACCAAAAAATCAGCCACATGTATCATGGATATAAATGCGTTATAGTTGTGATTGATTGGCTGTAGTGTGGCCCTGTGGCATGAATATTCATGTGTGATGTATAGAGAGGGAGGGAGTGGCATCGGAGGCTCGTGGTGTGTGATCCGTGGACTTTACAGTCACCGCTGGGTAGCCTGCGGCTAGCAGCCACCATAAACAATAACGCAAGGCCCATTTATAACACTAAAACTCATGTGTCGCCGCAGCCACAAAGAGCACAAGTGACATTTTAATGGGCCTTTTTACTTTTTGTTTTTCAATAATGAATGCATGGCTTGCTGTGGTGTACTTCACTATTGTTTTGAGGCATAATGCAGATTTTTGCTGCACTTGGCATTTATAGGGAATAATTTAATACACATCGCAATCTTCGCACTTGCTTCTTTGAGTCCGCTCTCAGACTGGGGGAATGGGGATTTTTTTTTAAACTGAACTGCTGGGATATAGTGTGCGTATTTGTGTGTGGCGGTGTGATGTCAGAGTCATGTTTTCTTTTTTGTCTTTGTGAGTACCGATCATTGTGTGTGTGTGTGTGTGTGTGTGTGTGTGTGTTACCCAAAGGAGGTTGAATGCAGCTGTTAGTTTGCTTTGCTGTGTAAGCAGGGCTGACCCCACTGTTGATCACATGCCAAGCTTTTCTACTCACACCATGCCACTCACACACAGACTGATGCGCACCAAACAGCAAAGAGAACGAGTGTTTATGGATGTGACGTATTCAGATTGTCAGAGAAATATTTGTGTTTGTCTCTTACATTTGGAATCATGTGGAATCAAAGAAAAAAAATATTTTTTCTTTTATTCTCTCATTCCCTTTCTTTTTTTGTTTTTTCCCCCTTCTTCCATCCTTATTTTTTCTTTGCATTCTTCATTTAATTTTTTTCTTTTGTTCCTTGATTCCTTGATTCCGTCCTTTATACTTTTTTTTCTTCTTTCTTTCTTTCTATCCTTCATACATTCTTTATTTTTTCCTTCATTTCTTACTTGCTTTTAATTCCTTCTTTTTTTCTCCTTCCTTCCTTCCATTGTTTATCCTTCGTGTATAATGTCCGTTCCTTCTTATCCTACAGTATTTTTTTCTTCCTTTCTTTGTTTGTTTTTCCTTCCTTCCTTTCTTCCTATAATGTTTTATTTTTTCTTCCTTTATTACTTCTTTTATTATTGTTGTATTTTGTATGTTGTACTTCCTTTGTTTTTTCCTTCCTCCCTCCTTTCCATCCTTCTCTTCGTTAGTTTTTTCCCTTCCTTCCTTGCTTCCTTTTTTCTCCTTCCATTCTTCTGACTTCTGCTTTCCATTTTTAATTATTTCCTTCTTTCACTTTTTCCTCCTTTTCTTACTTCCTTTGTTTTTCTTCTTCCTTCCCTCCTTCCTTCCTTTTTCCGTTCTTCTTTCTTTACATCCTACCTTAATTGTTTATTTAGCTCTTCTTCTCTCCTATCTTCATTTCTGTTATTATAATAATTATTATTTGTTTCTAGTCATTGTATATTGCTGTTTAACCTGTTCCAAAAAAAATTTTTCTCCTTCTGCAGAAACCAAACCAGGAAACGGGCTGTGTAAAACAGGAAGCATTGCTCTCTTTGGAAACGTAGTGTACAGTGGGCTGCTGAACGATCCCTTCTGGCATTTCGGGGTGCCCCTTGTCACAAGACTGGTAAGTGGATGCCTTCTTTGTGATTTCCAGATTGGTGGCATGGTTGGCACTGCCTCTGTGCTCCCTTTGCCACCTCAGGATCTCTTGCTGGCAGGTGGAATTTGGCATCAGTTGTGTTTTGGCTGGGCAGAACTCGAACCAGAGGTATCCATTTTTTATACAGACCAGTGTGGCAAGGTTTATTTTAGCTTCAGCTCTGACAGCTACGCCCAAATGCAGAGAACAGCAGTAGAAAGGGAATAGGGATGATCTTGCAGCCGCATGTCATGTTCTCCTTCCTGATTTCCCTGTCTGCCTTCTTTCTCAATGATGCAAGATCTAAATGAGTAGATAATGCATTGGCATATGATGTGTCTGTTTAAGAACTGAATATTAGTTGGCTACTCAAGTTTTAATTAAACTGTAATCTTAGCGCATGTCAGCGCCTCTGTCTTATTATGAATTGATAAATATTGATGCTCCGTCTTCCTGCGAAATATGTCAAACAGTATTAGCATACAGGCAGGGAAAGACAGGGAGGAGGCAGAGCTGGAGCAATTTACTGCCTTATACTCGATTAAGATAAAAAAGGATTTAGAGGATCAGAAGTATAAATCTCTGAGGGTAACTTGTTTTTCGTTGCTTTCCCAATTGAGCGTGCAGACATGTTTCAGACGAAAACTTTAGCCGCAGAATTGGGATGTAATTCAACTGCTGTCTACTGGGAGAATGTAGCATCATTTGATTCTGGTCGGAATGTTGAGATTTGTCCATAAATCAACATGATCATTATTTTTATGGTTGTCTAAAATTTATGGCAAAACAAACTTGCACACATTACACACAATTTTTTTGCCAACACATGAATAGGAATGCTGCTTGACTTACCGTTATGTGTTTCACGCAACTGAAAACTTCAGTTTGTCCTTACTAAGGGGTCAGGGGTTTGCTAGTTATCACGGCCCTTCTAGCCCTTACTCGTAGATGCTGATACACTATTCTGTGGGCAAAAACCTTGAGAGACATTTATAAGTAGCCATGTATAATTACTAAATGTACTATTTTGCCAACAACATATAAATCCTGAGCATTTCATTATATTTAATAAAAAAATTTTACCAGCAGTAGGTTTTTTTGGATGGCCCTTTAAAGTGTAAAATGAGATATTTGCATCTTTCCACCTTCCCTTCATGTCACAGCTCAAGATAGTTGTTAGTAAATGACTTGGGACCAGATGGTTTGCTGGTCTTTCAAGCTGGTCTAGTTAACCTTCCAGCCTGGCCAAGGTTAGCCATTTGATCTCCCAGCCTGACCAGCTAAGAAAGTGCAAAGTCCAGCAAGACCAGTAATAAGCTTAGACTGATTTAAGATGTTTTTAAGCTGGAAATGGACTGCTTATTACGTTAAAGTCCCATTTGTCTTTACTGTTTGTGAATAAGATTATGTTAGAACACCATGAGTGACATTCCCGACAGAAAAAAAGAAAAAAAAACATTTTAAATTCCACTGGCTTTTTGCAGCACAAGTAGAAAAGATTAATTTTTTTGTTGAATGCATTTAAGTAGTAAATCATTTATAGTCCAATGCCTAATTTGGCTTTACAATATTTACTTAATTTAGATTGAATGTCGGTTGCCGTAGCCGGAAGGCTCAAATCAATTATGTTTCCCAACTTTTACTTTTCCTAAACTTTAATTTTACTCTCCACTTTTGGAGATAGGAAATTCTACTAATGGCATTTGGAAATACAACGCTTCAAATAGCCAAAGCACGTTTAGCGTTTAAGTGCACTAGCATGCTAGCACTCAAATCACTATAAATGAGTTCTAACTCAATTCCAAACCGCATTCCTTTTTGACAAATTAAGTAAATTAGTCAATGCCTCTGTAATCAAGTGCAACGGCGCCTTGCCTTTTATACGCTTGTTTTTTGATTAGTCCATACTTCCATGCATGTCACTTTCCTGTACCAGTTTGGTCACTGGAATGTGCTTTTAATGAAAATGGACTGGCACGGCGATCCATTCCTTAATCCCCCCACCAAACTCCGCTGCAGACGCTAAACTGCACCTTAACCAGATTAAGTCACTTGAACGTGTTTGGAGAATCGAGCCTCCCCACCAGATGGAGAGAAATGGAGGGCGGTTGTTTTTGAATTAGGTCTCCCTCGATTTTCCTTGCCGGGTTAATGAATAAATGAACTGGCACGGTAATTGGAAGGGAGTGCGTTGAGAGAGAAGGAGAGGAGCATGCATTGAGTTTATGGAGGCAGAAATGATGACGTTGGGTAAAGCACTGATGAGGAAGGTATAGCTCAGTGGGGCGAACAAGCATGATCGAGTGTGTGTGTGTGTGTCTGTACAGAAGGGAGGACTTGACTTCATTATAAGGTGCTTTAAGTGTGACACGCTGTGATTGTGTCGTCTTCTTTCCAAACAAAGGCAGTGGAGGGCAGGTACAGGGGACAAAGGAAATGCAAACGTCCAATAGCCATCGCACGGACGTGCACATACTGCTGAATCCTGTCAGACTGCGCTCAGAGCTGAATTTCAGCTTTTCAGCAGAATGTGTGTAATTGATAGCACTCTGGGGCTGCTCGGGCCTTGGCAGCACGCAAAACGAACGCAAACCTCCAAAGACAGAGACTTTTAATATCTGGCAGGCTCGCGCAGCGTGGAAGCTTGACTCTGTGTGGCATGTAGATGTATTACTGCTCACTTTTGGGTTGTAGTATGGGGGTTAAAAAAAGGGGGAATCGCTTGTTTCTGCTCCTGTCGAATATTCCAAGGCTTGCACTATTTCCAAGACCTGCTGCGCTTGCGGCCAATATGGCGTCCCAGATGTGTTCACCTGCCGTTGGCAGCGGCCAGCTCCTAATTAAGACAGTCTGGCTTGGCCACCGGCTCAGCCTGGGCCTGCTCAGACCAAACCTTGCCCATCTGCCCTGCTTAAAGAAGAAAAATACCACCTTTACACTTCACGCCGCTTGACATCTATACTCAGGTGGGGCGTAGAGGGCATTAGTTGCTGCAGGCAGGGTGAGACGTGCGTGACTGTGTGTGGATAAAGTGAGCAGTTGTGCTAAATGCATGTAATGCATCTGGCTTTTTTCTTTATTCTTCCATCTATATGTCCTTTTCTTTCTTTGCACTGCATCTGAGCAAAGTGTGTAAGCGTTAACAAGCTTGTGCCACATTTTAAGACTTTGTGTCACATCTCGGTGCAAGCCCATAAGCCTGGAGAAAGATCAGGCGAGACATGGAGATCAAACCCATGGATCGGGCCAACAGACAACTGTACTGCACAACACCGGCATTAAATATTGACTAAACGAATCGCGAGTTGGGGGAGTAAGAGAACACGACAAGGAGCATAACCAATTCAGGGCTCTGACTTTTTCCCTCCTTCTTCATCTGAGAGAAAAGGTTTCTTGTCTCTGTAATGGAAAATGATGTCCCCAGGGCCAGTCGTCCTCCGAGTGCTTAACCCGAACAAGCAGCACCCTCGGCATGCTGGGGAAAAACAGTGCAGATAGTGGCAGAGAAGGAATGTAGAGACAGAGAAAGAGTGTTTTGGATTTTAGAGAGAAAGAGAAGCAGAGAGACAACAGAAAAGCGAGTAGACAGGAATATTACAAGAAGAACAGCAACAGCAGGGGAGACTGGGGCTAGTTGTCACACAGCTCACTTTCAGTAATGATTTTTAATAGGTTTTGAGTCAGAAGTCCAATTACCCAAAGGTGTGTTTTCTCGTTTATATTGATTTCACACATTTAGTTAACAAATGTGTTCATTTAATCATTTTAACATATTTTTTATGATTTTATGATTTTCTTTTCAAGAAAAGTTGGCACGTTTTTCAAATGTGTAAAATGTATCTATCTAATTTAATGTGTTTATATAATAACAGGCAGATTGTACTGTGAAAGCAGTATCCTCTATATTTTTCCTAGACCATAACGCTGAAAATACTCAATAGCGTTTTCGTAGTCAAGTCTTTACTGTATGTCTTTATAGAAAATAAACCTGCATTGATAATTATCGACTGTGTAGAAAGTGCAACTGGCCCTAGACTCCCTATATAGTGCAATACACTGCAAATCAAAGTAAAGAATATGTATTGTTTAGTTTTATAGTGACTAGGGCTGGGTATCGTTCAAAATTTTTCGATATCGATACCGATACAGATACCTTGACTTCGATACCGGTTCCTGAACGAAACTTTTTTCGATACCAATTTTATGAAATCAATTTTAACAAGATTACATTATCTAAAAAAAAACTTTGGTTTTATTTTTCATCTTGTTGATGTTTATACAAACTCAAAGACTTTCTCCTGAGACACTGCACAAAGGAACAAAATGTAACCAACACAATAAATCAGTGCAAAATAGTTTTAATAAAGCTCAAATAGTCTTTACTTTTACACATCTGTTAGGCTACATTTACACTAGTTAGTGTTTGTTTTAAAACGCATAGCTCAGACAGAATCATGATTTCTATTTATTTTCCACTGATTTACTGATGAGCATTAGCAGCTTCCAGTGCTGTCTGCTTGTGTTCTCTCTTCCATGATCGCTGCTCTGACTCAGAGGTAATAACATATTTAATTTCAGCAACATTACATGGCCAAAACACACATTAGATGGCAGGTCCGGATTTACCTATTTTCATGACGTAGAAAAAACACATTTTGGGCCCCCTTCCCTATTAATATAATAGACCTAATATTACCACCCAAGCAAACAAAAATATTTCTTAATCAGTGGAAACCGATACAGTGTTTTTCTATCGAAATAACGCTTGCCGTTCGTCAATAAAATCGAATAGTTCTTATTTGTTTGAGAACTGATAAAGAAGATCTTCCATATAGGCGTGGCGTCGTGGCGCACATCACCACCTCCGGGAGTGCCATTATTTTGTCTAATAAGTTTAACGGCCTGGATACCCAACCACACAATCAAGACGTGTTCAGTCATTTTGGGTTTTTGTTCGACATGTGACATGTTCCTTCCTGCAATCTCGTGTGGGTTGAACTAATTATTTTTACACAAACCTCAATCCCAAACCTTCCGTTTGCAAATCTCCAACGATTTTAGAGCTGAAACAGAGCTATGAGCCATTGATATGCCAGTGCTTTACTCTGCAGTATTAATAAGCGATCTAATGCGTTTATTATAGAGAGAAGAGAAGGAGAGAGAGAGAGAGAGCGATTGTTAATGTGCGTGTGCATACCTTCGTTTTATGCTTCGCTCATCAGCGTCGCATCAGCAGCGTATACTAAAATGCAATCTTTAAGTTAAAACCCTCGGTTCAGGAACCGCGCTACTGAGAAATGTCATGTAGGGTTTCAGCGCGAAAACTATCTTACTGATAAATTTGGTGTGGCAGCGCGAAAGAATTTCCTTCAGCATCTCCGTGTGTCTGTACTGTGTGTGCGTCTGTGAGAGACTGGGAGAAAGAAAGCGTGATTTCCGTAGCCTACATAAAAAAGGTGGAAGACGTGGAAATAGTTTGTCATTTTTTACCCTGTTGTTTGTTATATTTATTTGCTCAATGTCCTGAGCAATGCGTAAATCCGGTCCTGTTAGACGGCAGGCAAAACAATCGGAGTTGACAAACAAACACTCGATGGTTTAAAGTGAGTTTTGAGTAAAAGCGGAATATAAATCTTATTTATTGTCTTATGTAGCATGATGCTACAGTTTGCATGAATGGTCACATAACACGCGCTTTCGGTCGTGTAACGTGTAATGTGTTAGTATGAACGGACATCTGCATATGATCGGAACTCCACGCAGCGCCCGCGCTACTCTATACTGCTGGTATTACAGTACCACGAGAGCTAAAGAGAGCAGACTGCTCTGTGCGCTTTCGAATCGCTCTCGCGGATGATCGATCTGCGCTGCGCCTCTAGTCGAACACACCGGCTAGTGCTGCAGGCCTATTGGCTCGCTGACGCTGATGAGATTAACCCCTTAGGTATCGAAATTTGGTACCCAGAAGTTTTGGTGCCTAAAAAGTATCGAACTCGATACCCAGCCCTAATAGTGACTTTAACTTGAAGACATTTTTAAAGGATTATGTGATACTCAAATCTGCTCAGGCTTCTAAATTATTTTTCTCTTTCAGCCATTTTTCTTCAACTCTTCTTCATATTGTTAAAAACATGAACAGTAAAGAATCAGTCCCATCTCACATCCCCTTTTTTTTTTTTTTTTTTTTTACTTATTTATTATACTGACTTGAAATGGACTTGATAAGAGATTCTTTTATTGCTTCACTCAGAAACTCAGTAAAAAAAAGAAACTGATTGAGCTTCAGATGTTTTTAGATTACTGTCCTGCTCAGAAGTTTACATAGTCCTTGCAGAAAAAAATAAAAGGGATCATAAAAATTGCACATTTCTTTCATTAAATTCTGTCCTTATTAAACTATTTAACATAACAGATATTTACATAAAAAATATGTGTAAATTGCATTAATATTTTTTTTTCTTGTGGAATATACTTCTTTCTAATTAATGCAGCTTCTTAAGGGCAGTACTAAAAAAAAATAATGATCTCATATGTAGTATTTTTTTAAATGCTATAGATTCTGCAAGGGTTATATAAATTTTACAGAGGGAGGTATGTACATTTATGAGCACAACTGTATATAATAAAACAAAAAAAACGTATTCATAATGATCTAATACCCCTGGTCTTATAAGAACTCTTGCATTGATTTACTGCACAGAAAAAATGTTCCAAAGCACAATGAAAAAATGAAAAATATGAACTGTCTCAGACGGCATCACTCCTGAAATGCTTTGTTCTAATCAAGATAAACCGAGAGCCGAATTAGCGTTCTCTCAAATTCACATATGAACGTGTACGTTAAAATTTAAGAACGTTGTAGCTGCCTGTTGGCAGTGTGGGTTTGAAATAGCTGAGACAGCTGAGATGTTAAACGGCAGCGTAACCACCCCATCAACCCTCCCAAAAGGCACATGGCTGTGTATGCATGCACTTAGATGCTCAAACCACACACACATACACACACAAACAAGTCTTGCACTCTCACACGCACCAAAAAAAGCAACCAAAAAGAGCAGCCCCGTTCTCACGGCACGCAACCTGTCAAGCGATTCCCCCTGCCCTCCACCGGCACACTCCGACTCCTGATTGGCTGAAAGCACAGCCGGAATCCTGCAAGCCCCTCTCCCACCGAAACCCCAGCCTCCACTCCCTCACTATCACTGAGGAAAAGATTGGTGACAAAAAAAGAAAGAAAGGAAAGACGGACACAAGTAAGAGCAAAAGGCATTACGTTGCATGCCGACTCGCCCTACCTAGTTTATTTACGCCTTTACCCCCGTTTGCCCCCCTCCGGTGGGTCTTTGTTGCCTCGTCGACGCGTTGCACGATTTTCATGAACATCAACTGAGCGAGGGGAAAGAACCGCTCCTACGGTCTCCTCAATCCCCACCACTAGCCGACTTCCCTTGGCAGCCGCCGCAGCATCAGCAGCAGCAGCCAGGAGAGCAGACGCTCCTCTCTTCCCCTCCCCTCCCCTCCGCGCTCGGATGCTGAGCTGCTCCGTGACTGTATCAGTGCCTGAAGTGTCAATGGACTCTTCTCCCTGCGGAGGAACACAGCCTCACTGAAGGAATGCTGGGAACAGCTGCCAAACACCTTCTGGAGTGCCCGCTCTAGAACTCTCCCACTCGCCAATAAGACCCTGAACAGAACGACACGGGGCAGAAGACGTGCAGTGAGTGACGTGAAGAAAGCCACTTATGTGGTTATAGGAAGAAGGAGGAAAGTGAAAGGAAACTGAAGAGTGGAGACAGCAGCGCCTTTGCCTTTTCCTGTTTTTATTGTCAACTAGATTGTTTTTTTTCTTTTTCGGATTTTTCTTCTTTTCTTTAAACGGATAGAGTGTCAACAGTTGTTGCTTCAGCTTGTTTTATTGTCTTTCTGAACTGATCTGGGAAGAGCAAAGGACTTTCAATCACCACGAATCCAACCCACACGGCCAGCCCACCCCTCGCCCGTTTTCCATCTGTGAGTGCCCACCTGTCCCTGGCCGAAATGATGATGTACTTTTGGGTGAGTAACGCCTCTGCCGTCCATCGGGTTGGCCTTTATGCCAGTGTTTCTCAACCCTGGACCTGCTTGGATAAGACGGTGTGCTTGTAGCTTGCGATAAGCTTGCCTCCTCCTTTATCTCGTTCTTTCTTTTTCCTACACTCCCTCTAAGTTTATCTCTCCCACCTAAATACATACACAGATTTTCTCTCGCTCAGTTACTGCTTTGCATTATTTGCTTTCAGTCGGAGCAGTGTTTAATTTTCCTCCACTCCGAAGGGCCTTGTTCCGCAGTGCTGGTCCTGGAGGAGATGAGTATTCAGCCGTGGCTGTTCAGAATGGATAGTATTGATGCTCTTTTTGAGGACAGAGGATCGTATGACCTGATTCTGCATAGCTCTGGCAATTTCTCAGCTCACTGATGGGGAGTGTTCAAACTCACACAGCAAAAAGTGGATGTACGTTCACCGCTGTGTCCCTATAGAGTAGTTTAAATGCTTTGGTATCTAGGTGCTTTCCCCTTTTATACTGTATGTTTTGAAGTAGTTTGATAGACCTTCACAGCACTTCTTTGTTGCGGATGTCACTTAAACTTAACTTACATACGTTTTTGCCACATTTTCAATGAGGAAAGAGTTGTAGGGGCCTTTTTCGTGACAGTCTACTGGATTTTCCATGTACAGACAACTTTGACCATTCTTATGGATTTCTTTGCTTTTAGTATCTTGTTTCCATGTAAAAAGTTAAATTTTTAAAGAAATAGTTAATCCAAAAAATAATAATTTGCTTGCTCTCATGTTGATCCATACCTGTATGACCTTCATTATTATGAAGAACACAAAAGAAGACATTTGGAAGAACTGGTTTTGTTCAGATAATGAAAGCCAGTGGGGTCCAAAACAACAATGGACACATTGAGTTTAATTGTAAGGACAAACAAAGGCATTTTTCAAAATGTGTTATTTTGTGTTTGACAGATGAAAGAAAGTCATTCAGGTTTGGAACGACATAAGTGTGAATAAATAATGACAGAATTTTAATTTTGGGTGGACTATTCTTTTAAAAATGTAATGGTGCTTATTGAGTCTTTTTTGTAATTTTGTGGGGCCATTTTTGTGTCCATCTCTTTATTTAGATAGCTTTTCTGTATAAATATGCCAGTCCAAAATCATTGATAATTTCAAGGTGTCTCATTTTTTATTAATTTTTTAAATTTTTTATTAATTTTTGTTTGTTTGTTTTTTGTTAGCATCTTGTACCATGAGGTGCTGCATGAAATAGTAAAAAAAATTATCCAAATTTTTTTCTGAATGGCACATTTTGAGTCATATTTGTCATTTTGAGTCTTAATCACAGTTGTTTTTAATATTTTTTTAAGTTAGACTAACATCATTGCTCATTTTGACTTTTTAAAAACCTAACGCCCTGATTCTGAAGGGCTTATTTTGAGTTTTTGAGTCCATTGCAGTTATTATTTTTTTAGCATCTTGCGTCCAGTTAAAACAACTTCAGTATCTTCCAAACACAACACCCTCATTCTGAACGGCCTCTTACTTGCACCTCAAAAAAATAATGAGGAGGTGAGGGGATGAAATAACAATACGACGACACTGGCAATGTCAAACTGTGCAGAAAATGGGCTTTTAACTTATAGAAACCTTGCTCCGCCATAAACCCGCTTCCCTTCCAGCGTCCCGTTCTCTCTGCCTCACTCCCCGTCAGGGGCCAGATGAAAAGTGCGCGCTCGTAGATGTGGCAACCAGGATTTAATGATCGTCAGAAAGCAATCTCTCATCTTTTGAGCTGGCTGTGCTCTTTGATAGCGCCGACTGCCCATTAATCATTCCCCTTCATCACTCCAGTCTCATCCGGCCCAGCGCGGGGCAGAGGGCCTCCGCGGCTGCCACGCACCCTCACGCAGACGGTACAGGCTGTGTCACGGGGGCCACAGGGGCCCGTTCTCTCAGAATCAAACTCGCAGATGTGCTTAATCTAATCTGAGCTCACTTTCTGATGGCCCAGGTGAGAAGAGAGATAAAATTTACCCCTGTCAGACATCCTGTAACTGATTAGCTCACACAGGCAGACTGACGCTTATTTCTGATGACAGATAGCTCTTTTTGTGTGTTTGATGCTTTGTGTGTTTGCTTTCAGAAATATTATTCCAAAGTCTGAGTTCAGACTCGATGAGAGGGTGTGAATGTGTGTGGACAAGTTTTTCTCACACTTTCAGTAAGGACGTGACTGTGAATTTGCTGAACAATTACTGATTTAATGATAATATTACAGTGGCATGGAAATGAAAAAAGCAGAGGAAGACGGGGGAGAAGTGCTGCTCTGTCTGTTCAATATTAAATAATTGAGAGTTCAGAGCGAGGGACTTGTTTTTCTGCGAGCATGTGTAGAGATGGAAGAGCATAGAGCTTATGCCTGGTTTGAAACGGCACATTGGCCTGTTTTTATGCCCCCCTAAGCCAGGCCTAGCCTAAAATAACCTTTGCCATTTACTTTTAATGATCTGTGCTATTGCTACAGGATTGTGTGTTTCACATCACCGACTTGTTCGTTTTCTGTATGGGTGGTCATGATACCATGGTATATACTGTTTAGCTTGTGTTATTCTTTAAAAAAAAACTGTATGTAACCATTAATATAATATAATAATATTAATCATATATATTTAACAACTTGTGTTTACTGTTTGTAAACATTTTATTTTATTTTATTTTACTTGGTTCCAAAGTACTGATATTTTTACATCTGTAGCGTGGCCAAACATGCTGTGATTTTAGCCCATCAAGTTAACCACCAATATTTTCCTGCCAAAAGTAATTGGTTGTCAGTTTTTGAATGGTCACAATTCTCCTCTGATTCCATGTTTTCAAATGCTAAACCTAGTGCAAGCATACAAAAATGTGCATTAGTTAAAAAAAAGCCAGTGTATGCATGTTTTGTAGATACAAAAAGTTGTAACCATGTAAAAGCCATGCTTGCCTTCAGAGCGTTGCGTATTCAAGCGGTGGCTTTCGGAAGCAGCGTCAATCAGCCATGTAATTCAGAGTGGAGAGCGGCTGCCGACGGTGTCATGTTGCTAAATGAAATGCTTGCGCTAATTTGTCACCACTTTAATTGATCTGTGTTCTCTAGTTGCATACTGTGGGTCCTGTAACATTTATCGTGTGTTCATTTCATCCAGCTGCTGTCTGACAGCCAGAAAAGTCTTATTCAGTCTATAGTGTAGGAGCCAGGACAGTAGCTGTAACAGAGTGACCTATGTAGCACGATTTTTTTTTTTTTTTTTTTGGTTATCCTTTGTTCTTTTCTTTTCTTTTTTTACAGAGAGCAGCTATTTTCAGCCGTGACATTTACAAATGCATGCCGAGCAAGTCTTGGTTTCTGTAAAGTCATTATTGTTGACCCCTTGGCTGTTTGTGTTTTTAAGTCGAGTGCAATATTGTCACCTCGGTTGCCAACAACTCAGCATCCAATGCAATCCGCTCTCGCCTTATACTTCCCTCACTCCATCACTTTCTTCATCTCACTTCCTGCTGTCCTTTCTTTCTTTCTTTCTTTCTTTCTTTCACCCAGGGGCAAGACCATATATGGGCCAGGGTGACACTGGTCCTCCCAATGAAACTACCGGAATATAACCTATAGTTAGAAAATAAAAATAAATTTGCACACAAATATGTATTGGCCACATACTTGCGTACAATGCTATTTACATTGTATATAGTTTGAAAATGTCAAATAGGAAAACTTTGATATGATTATGGTAAATTAAAATGTGTTGCATGTTTTTGCAACATTTCAATCATGACAACTCTCTGAAGATTTTAGCATGGTGATGGATATGACAGTGCTAGTGCATTTGGTCTTGGCGCAATAGATCTGCTATGCATGGCGTGCTTCGAATATTGCTGCTGCTGTTGGTTGTTGCTGTAGTTGTAGATTATTGCTGCTGCAAGCAAGTACAGGAACTTGCTACTGCCAATGCATATGGCGATACGGTGCTGTGACTATTTAAGACATACTGCTACTGCACAAATAGCATATAAAATAACCCGTAGCAGATCTATATAGGTGGAGCTGGGGAAGGTGGAGGGTTTCAGAGAAACTCTGAAAGCGCGCTGCAGGAATCTCAAGTGAATGCTAGCCAGCCATATAAATGCAAGGCAGTAAGCTCATTGGCTGCATATCAGCTTGTGCCAAGTCGTTTAACTCTCTGAATATCATCAGTTATGTTAACAACCTGTCAGCGTGCGCCATCTTGGGTTTTATGACTGAACTATATATTTTTGTGGAAGTTTCCATCACAGTAACTATACAATAAATGGGAGTCACTGTGGGATAGTTGTTTATCAGTAGTGTATTCTGTGTTTAACTTTATTATTTATTATTTGCTTATTATTTGCCTTGTTAACAATAGTCCTGAAAGTTTTTAAAGAATTAACCTTTTAAATGTGACTACAATGTATATTTAAAATGTTTTTTTTTAAATAAATGAATGATACTACTTTCAAAATGATTTAAAATTTGTAATTTAATTTTATTATTTAACCCTGAATTTAATTTGACGTACAGTGTTGTTATTGTTTAACTAAAACTTAAAGTCTATTAAATTAATTTAATTTCAGCTTTAATTCATTTATGGGGACAAAATATAAAAACATAAGCCATGAAAAACTTAAATAAGTTCCAGGTGAATACTGAAGTACTAAAACTAAAACTGAAATAAAACATAATAAAAACAGTCAAAAACACATAAATGATTAAAGCTACTGAAAATAACCGAACTTTCAAACATTAATAAATACTATAAAGTATTAAATAATCCTAAAAACACTGTAATACATTAATTTAGAGCAATATATTTTTCATCAAATGTCCATTTTATAGTTACACTGTCTCATATAGACTAAAAACGGTGGTAAAATGCTTCATTCCCAATGAGAATACACACAGAATATAGGTCTATGTACATGGTGCTTTCTGGCCTTGCCACAGTTCTCTCTAGCTTCTCTTTTATCTGTCATTGAAAATGTAAAGCAGTAGCATCGTGGTAAGTTAAGCATTGCAATGGTCAGGTGTTCGAGATCAGCTACAACTTCCTATTCACATCAATGAGCCCCTGGGGGCCTCACTACCAGCACAGGGGTCCCTGCGGCTCCTCCCAGCTCCTCCCTCTGTCATGTGTAATCCCATCGCCTCACGCTAGCTCTTACACACCCGTCACGGCCTAATCTTCTCCTCACTGCAGATAAGACCATTAAACAGCAGAGCAGGAGAGGGATTTCTCCCCTGACTAGAAAAGGGATTCGCGCACCAAAGAGAATCATGCTGTTCTGCAGATAGTAGAGAGAAAGAGAAGGAGAAACAGAAAAAGGACATGGTGGCTCAAGCTTATCGCACTTTGCTATTACATTAGCTGTGTTTACTCTGGGTTTCCCAAGAAAAAGGTCATTACAGGGACGCTCCATTATCTTCCTCTCTCTTTCGACTTCCTCCGTTCTTTTTCTTTCTGAAGGTGTGAGTTTAAGGCATTCCCCTTCACAGTTTAATGCCTGGCACATTTCTAATGATCTGTGGGAATGAGAGGTGAAGTGCGGGAGATCAGTGGCCCCCTGCAGATCCCGCCGGCTTCAGACGCAGTGGTGCTGAGCTTCGGATCTAGGGATCGATAGCGCTGTGGTCAGGCCAGGAACAGAGGAGCCGGGTCACGCAGAGGGCTTCTGCATCCTCCGGCCACTGAGCCAAGAGGTGCACAGAGAGAGCGACTGACCGTGAAATGAACATAAAACAATGAGCATAATTACTCAAAGAGTTCCCGAATCAGCACGTGCTGACAGCTGACTTATTAGGGGAGATGTTGGCTGTTGTGTCTTCCGAGGGCACATCCTCTAGTAAATGTGAGGAAGAAGTTTAATGAGGGTGTAGTTTGTTTAATAAGATCTCTTTTTTTTCCTACAAAAATAGTGAAACTAAAAGAAATAGTTCACATAGAAAGGACAATTCGGTGATTATTTATTTACTCACACTGTCATTTCTAAACCTTCGGTATATGGCGTTCGTTCTTCTGTGCAACACAAAAGAAGATATTTTGGAAAATGTCATATTTTCTTTTGAAAAATTTGTTTTGTTCATTTAATGAAAGTCAGTGGCGTCCATTATTGTTTTTGGACCCCATCGACTTTCATTGTATGGGGGGGGAAACAAGTGAAACATTCTCCAAAATATATTATTTTGTGTTCAAAAGAAAGTACACTGCCAATCAAATGTTTGGAATAATTAAGATATTTTTTAATGTTTTTGAAAGAAGTCTCTATATTGGAAACGATGTTTACTATTTAAAAAAACCTGAACGTTCAGTGTCGTTTTCAATGTCACTGTTATACGGTTTTCAATGTCACGTGATTCTTATGAAATCATTCTAATATGATGACACTTCTGGAAAGCTCAGGGTGAGGGACGAATCAGTTAAGCGCTAATGGGGGGTGTTGAGCTTAGTACAGAGCCAGGTACAGCTGTTGCTCTGCCAGCCATGGGTCATTAAGATACAGAGGGGACACACAGACTGTAAAACTAATGGCAGGACACTGACATTAACGTTATAGGTTATTGACCCATCTGAGGGGATTTATGGTGCAAATCAAGCGACAGTGTCATAGGGAATGGGAGAAATAAGAGCGTTTTCACACCCTGTGCCCACTCAGAATCCAAGCACCAAACTCACAATCAATTCCCTGTGAATTTTTACAAGACGAGGCTCGAGAGAAAATCTCAACTCCCGCCGGCAGTTCTCACACGCTTTTTTCTCTGTGACCCTTCCGCCCATCTTTCACTCACATTCTCGCTCAGACTTTGCTCTCTGGTGTGTAGGTCATGCAGAAAGGGATGTGCTGTTTGAAGTGTGTTGGCTCTTTTATTCCCTGCCCCTTTGTTCCCAGGACTCCCACAGCTTGACATGTCTCAGTTCACAGCCTGTGTGCAAGTGTGCATGGACTTAAGTTATGTGTTATGTGCACGCTTCACCTGAACCTGAATAGTATATTAAAGAGCTATGAATATAACAATTATCTAATCCTCTGAAGTGACAGTCTGTCTGCTTATCTTTTTCTTTCTTTTTTTTTTAGGAATGTCATTTCTTTTTCTTTTTTTTGGTGTGTAATTTCTCTATAGTCACTTTATAGTTGCCTTAAGCATATAATTTTGTCATTTTGTTTTAGAAATTGAATTGCTAATAAATGCTAATCTTTCCAATCATTTAGTCCACTTAAAGAGAATGGCACCTTTATTGGCTAAAATTTCAATGGCTACCATTAACTGTTTGGTTACAAACATTCTTCAAATTCTGCTCTGGTTTCAACAAAACAAAGAAACATGAGGGTTAGTAAATTATGACAATTTTCATTTTTGATCAAACTATCCCTTTAAACCCGTCTCTCCACAGTTGATTGCAAGCTCACATTTATTTATTTTTTAATTGTGAAATGCCCACATCTCTATCAAATCAACAACAAAAGGATAGAACCAATTCCCACCCTACATTTTTCTTACAATATGGAACTAGTTCCAGTAATGTTAATGATTGCGCAGAACCTGGTGTGTTTTCTCCCTTTGTCCAGTTTGTGTAGGCTATATCAACGATCATTAAGCGACAGTCGCTCTTGGATTCACACCAAAACAATCATGGTCTCTCGATCAAGTGAACTCTGGAACACTTTAGGTGCAGTGCAATTCAATTCAGTAGATGTATTTGATGGATCTTTGGAGACAGTCTGTGGGTCACTGTGATGTAAGTCTGTCAATGCAATGTCAGTCTGGCGAGACAATGCAACATTGCAACAATTTTGTGTAATCTCAGGGTTCAATGAATAACTGGAGATGGTCCTTTTTTCAACATAAATATAATAAATGTTTTTTGATCAGCAAATCGGCATGTTAGAATGATTTCTAAAGGATCTTGTGATTTCTGAAGGATCTTTGCCATCATAAGAGAGCATAAGAAACTTATTTCAAAAACATAAAAAAATCTTACAGACCCAAACTTTTGAATGTTAGTGTAGTTGTAAATTCTAGGGAAATAGTAGAACTTTTACTGATAACAGTGTCTGTTTAGTGTAAGATATATGTGCTGTTGGAAAACGGCTCCATCTAAAATGCCTTTTAGATGGCCAGTCTCTAAATTATGGTTACAAATGTCTGGATTCATTCGGAGAAACACGCAATGCAGTGTAAAATACCCTTCGCTGTCATTTAGCCAAGTGCAAATAGAAAGGCCACTATATGTCACTTTTAGAGCTTGCCACTGAGCTCACTAGTTCACCACACTCAGAAGGTCTCGTAAGGCCAACTGAGGTTTTCTTTTTTCCAGCTGGCTGCTCCACTGGCCTAATGGGGTCTATCTGCAGGCCTTCAGTTTGGGTATGTTTGTCTAAAAGCCTTTTTAATGTCCTATTGTTTGGTTTTGGGAGCAGGAAGCGAGCAGGAACCAACAGGAGAGATGCTAGAGGCTTTAAGGAAAGCTGGAGGAACCTGGTCAAAGAGAATGCACAATGCTAGCTTTTTTTCAGTAAGTTTTTCTCAGCTTGGACTAATTGTTACAAGCTGGTGGAGGATATTTTTCAGTGATATCAGTTTCTTGCCATCTTGTTCTGCTTTGTGAGTGCTTAGTGGATTTTTCAGATCAACACTAACGATGAGAACTGTAAGGGAGTATCAGGGAGTTTTGATTTAAAAAACAATTTCAGGCTTTGAAAACACATGGAAATTAGTGAAATATTGCTTGTCTTCATACAGTATGCTTAGCTCTACAATATTTTATAGGCTAGAAGCTGTTCTTTTTTTAATACTCTACATTCAAAAAAAATTTGTTTTAACCCTGGAAGTCTTGCTCCAGCCTTTGTATTCTTCCTCTTACATTTCTCTCAAGTATTTGCAGCTGGTCAGTGACAAGCTAGCAGAAGCCACTGTTTACTTTTGTTGAAACAACATGCAGAGCTACCAAATTTTGCTATAAGTTTGAATGCATCATATGATAATTGCTGTTAATAGTGTTCATCATCTGTTTGATTACATCTTTAATTGATTTTTCCGTACATTTCTGCCATATGTACATTAACTGACAGTCACCACTGTAAAGCGCTACAAAGTCTATTGCACAAACTTAATTTTCTGTAAAGCTGCTTGGCAAAGATTTGTAATCTGAAAAGCGCTATACAAATAAAATTGAATTGAATTCTTATTTGGATGGTAAATTGGGCTTACTAGTGTCTCGAGTCCACTGGGAGTCATCTTTTTATTCGTTTGGCAAAATATATTCAACACCACATTCAACTTGACTAAATGACATAAAATATTAAATATTTACATCATGATTTTTCTTTTTCCCCAGTTTTTTCCAGTGACCATACAATAAAACGTTGACATAGGCTGTGTGATATTTTGGATTCGGTGCAAAGGAAAGCATTGTTTCATTTTAAAATCTTGTTTTAAACATCGTTCAGGCCTTAAGAAATGAAATTGAGCAGTCAATTTTAAAAAAGGTTAAAAAACAGAATAAACCCTTATTTTCCCTCATATCTCTGAAATGAGGAAAATGTCAGCCTGTCATAACACAGTCTAAATAGACAGACAGGTGTTTTTCCTCACATCGTAGTCACCGTTTATTGTACATCACTGCTGATTGGCAGCATTTCTGATCTAACGCTGATACTTTGCGGGTCAGATCTGTCTTTTTAACCATTGCATGAAACAGACACATTCCCATTTTGATCAGCCAGAACCTGCTCTTCCACTATCCATCATCATCATATCATTTTGTAAATGCCCAAAACTTTCAAGCAGAATGTACTTTTACTGCTGGAGATCTATTGATTGCTCAGCTGGTTTTATGGAAACGGTCTGCCGTTTTCCCGTCCTCCCCACATCTCTGAAAGAATGATGCGGCTATGTACACATCACCTTTCCCTTCTGTGAAAAGTGAATGGAAAAACACTTTTTCACTGTTTGATTTAAGGATTCTCTGAGCACCTTTAAAACCGGGCAACTTCTCTCAAACAAGTCCTTTGATTCAGCGAATCCACACTGCCGCAGCCTCTCCTGAGAGGAGGATCTTTTCACCCATAAGCACATCTAATTGAATTAAAGCACGTACCCTGTTGTTCTTGCCTGATTGAAAACAAGCGTCTTCCATTAATTCAATAATGAGATTTAGTCCAAATGATTGTCCTATTAGACACGAACCCTCCGTCACCACCCGTTCATTCGACTTCACCTCAATGTGCCCTGCTTGCACCTCACAGGTAATTATGTCGGAATTAATGTCATGTGTAGTAATTGGATTCCAAAGCAAAGATACCTCATAATAGCACTTGTAATGAGGAAAAGCCAGCAGCATAGAAATTCAGTATTAGAACATGAAGCGGTGTTGGCACACCGGATAAGGTGGAGAGGCCGTCCTAATGAATAGGCTCTGTATTGGGTCATCCTTTGATCATGGGACCTCAAAGAGTGCCCGCTCTAAATGAATCGCAGCTTGTGACATTGTGTGATAGACAATCAGGGAAATGGCTGTTTTACCTTATTAGAATTGCTTTACAAACACCACAATTGTTATAGTTGTGCAAAGGTGTGTGTCTGTGAGATTTGTTATTTTAAACTCACACTGTACTGTTATCCGGCACACACAGTTGATATATAATGCAGTCTCATTATAAATATTTATCTTGCGATTTATTGCCTGTTTTTAATGCACAACACGCTTTACACAAATAGATACATAGAGAATAGAGTTAACAGTTCTTGCAAGGCAGAACTGCATTAATATTCCTTAAACATTTTAGCTACTCGTACATATTAATTTTCTTCAATGGATTCAACCCAAACTGCTTAACTTTGCTTTGTAAATAATTCCAAGTGTTTTTTGGCAAACTTTAAATTTACTTAGTGTATTTACTTGTTAAAATGAAGTAGCGGTAACTTCATAATATTATTTGCATGCTGAATTGTGATTTGCCTTAAGTATATTTGCATACTGAATTGTGAATGTTTTTCTTTTTAACCATCTTTCTCCGCCTTTACACTGTTGATACAGTGTTGTGTGTTGGTTGCTCAAACACAGCCGACATAAAACAAGACTCTTGCTGACTGTCGTTATATAGTAGCATTTAATTTAAGCAGAAGCAAAGACTAAAACTTTAACGCAATTCTTTTCCTGCTTTGCAAGCACTGGTATTTCCTTCAGGAAATGCAAATCTAGGTTGTTGTTTTTTTTTTATTGCTGTCCGTATCAAGAACAGTATTATTTAATTTGCTGTTGTCAATGTTGTGAGGTACTATTCAATATTTCATTAACAGAATGACACAATGTGTATTTTTAATTTTCATATCCTTCCTTCAGTCTTTTTTACTTCCTCCTTTCCACCCTTGATTCTCTTTCTTTCTTTCTTTTCTTATCTTTCTTTCTTTTCCCAATGCAAGCGTACAATTGTTTAGAACTGGCAGCTAAGGACAGGATCAGTGATTCACTTTTCCCAAGTTAAAGACGCTAGTCTGAAACACGTCTGACCTTTTCGGCGTGTGTGCGAGAGGCAGACGGACCTCAGTGTACATTCAGGGACCCACCGCTGCAATCCAGGGTAGAGCAGCTGACCAGAAACAAATAGAAAGAAGCAGCAATCATTTTGCTGTGCTCTGCAACTGTTCGAATTCGGCCCATCATCATTCTAGCTATTTACATTTTAATGCTGTTGCTTCTCTGAGCTGCCAACGAGGCAGGACCGCTCTCGGTGCAGTGGACACAGTTCGTTTGTTGGCGTGTTTCTGCTCGTCCCGTGCATGCGCTTTGTTTTAGAATTGTGCTCATAAGCACATATGAGTGAGGGTTTTGTTTGATACTTTAATTAACAGACTCTTCATCCACATACGTCCGAGTGGTACAAATGCGCGTTACGGGAGGAAAACAGCGTTCACGTTTTTCCCAGTGAAATTCCACACCTCTAATTTCTGCTCCCCCACCTATCCTTTCCCAGCTCATTAATATTTAAACCCACACCTTCAGCAAACTAGCAAAAAAAGTGGGAAAGGGGATTGTGTTCTCAGGGATCCCTTAATCCCCAGAATTAGCAGTTTAATAGCAAGGAGCCATTTGTAGATTAGAGAGATCAGGCTCGCGGGACCCTCCTTTATACTCACTACTTAAATACTTAGAATTCTAATGCAGCTACAAGACCCTGTTTAAAGTCGCCCTTTAAGACCTCACTCTGTCCCCCTCGCGCCGTCACAAAGACTCTGAGAGGACTTTGCCAAGAGGTCATGGAGTGATACTTTAGCGTGTGAGTTCATTTGTGTGTGTGCGCCTTACTAATATTCAATTTCATAATGCATTTCATTGAAATAACTACATTTGGGACTCTGGGAGAGCAGAAAAGCCTTTAATTTGTAATCATACATATGTATACGGCGTGCCTAATCCTCACACTGTTAATGTCTTATTTTCATTTTTCACACAGCTAATTTGCCATTCATTCCTCATTCCTGTAATGTGTGGTAAACAAGCCTTCTTTTGGGGCAGGAATTACTGCTCTAACAGCTTGTGGAAGACGGATCAAACAGTCGCTATCTCGCCTCATTTTCATATAATTTGCCCGAGATGACAACTGTCTATTTTAGCCGGATGAGATAAAGTCTGATCCAGGAGAGGCAGTGTGTTTTTAATAATCATCTGGCTGGAAGTAATTAAGTCTTATGCTTGTGTGGAGATTGTATCTTTGTATTATGGGCTCAACCAGTCCAGATATGCAGGATTAGCATGAACCTGGTGAAATTGTCTTTAGAGGTGGACCCCTGACGTGATCAAAACCAATAAACGTTGCCTTTTTTGTGTCCAGGTGTGCTAGAGGTAATTTGATACGTTCTGTCACCATCAAAGATTAATCTGTCATGTCAATCTTCACATAACATTCCAAATTTTCTCCTTTTTTCCTCCCGTCCCTCTCTTCCTTCCTCTCTCTGGAACATTCATTCGGGATATTAAGTGCAGAAAATGACTTGCGCTTGAAAACCCTCTGAAATTGAATGGATCCGAGGCGATGGATTGCATGCCATTCATTTAGATAGAGGGAGGCTGGGGAGGTGGTGCGGGAGGCTGGTAATACTGAGTGGCTTTTGCCTTACGGCCGATAAATTGCTGGTGCACTAAACCTTTGGAGGGTGAAACACACATCGCCGGTTGCCTGCAGTGACACGAGTCTTTTTATTAACCAATGTCGCACTATAGGACATGACCAGCATGCTCCATTCCTCACGTGTCGAGTATTTCTAGCTCCCGGCCCACTCAACCAATTACCACAAAACACGTTTTAATGACTTTTCCTTTTTTTTCACCTGTGGTAGTCTTCCGATAGATCTACACACTGTCGATCTGTACCTAGACATGTGTGCAGCCCCCAGATTAATTAGTTTTCTATCTTGTGTTAAATTCCAACTGAGGGGGCATGCCCCACCCTTTTTTTAAATGCATTATTATTCTGGATTTAAAAAATTGCAAAAATAAATTGTGCACATTTGTAAATTTGTACAACAATTGTAAATTGTGTCTCAATTTGATAAGTGAGTCAATTTTGCAGTGCAGTTGCTTTAAACTGAAAAATCTAAATGTCATGAAATCATGTGCACACCTTCATGTCACTGTTTTTACTTTTTCGGGCTCTTTTCCATATAAGATGCATGGTGAACGCTGGCTGTCAAGTTCTCTCACAGGGAGAAAGAAAAGGAAAAGTTGAATCAGGCATGAACAACGGGAATGATAGAAGAAAAAAAGGAAGGAAGGCAGGAAGGAAAGGGATAGAACAGCTGGAAGGAAAGAAGGAAAAAAGGAGGGCAGCATGGAGAAATGAAGTAGGGCAGGAAGGAACCATTCAGGAAAAAGGAAGAAAGACATGAATGAAAGAAAGGAAAGAGGGATAGAATGTAGGAAGGGAAGAATGGAAAAGGCAAAAGGGAAAAGAAAATGAAGGCTAGGAGGAAAAGGGGAAGGAAATATCTGGGAAAAGGGAAAAAATAGGAATGAAAGTAAATGGTAAAGGGAACGAAAAGTAAGAAGGGAAAGGGGAAAAAAGAAAGTAATTCAGCAAGGAAAAAGGAAGACAGGAAAAGAGAAGGAAAGCAGCAAGAAAAGAAGGAAAAATAGAAGGAAGCATTATGGAGAATAGAGAAGACAGCAAAGAAAAGAGGAAAAAGAAAAGGAAAGTAGGAAAAAATAAAATGTTTGGAAGTACTAGGTGTTTCAACCCCCCCTGCTTGGTCATGGCTCAGGGCCCCAAGTGAGCCAAAGCAGCCACTGTTGCCCTCTTGTAAAAATAAATAAAGAAATGAAGAAAAAAAAATCATAATAATAAAAAAGCTAAAGCTACATCAGCTATTGTTACTTCTGTAAAACATACAAAAATTATATGGGACCTTCAGTAGCAGAAGGTATTAGGTTTTGTCTGCCATTTGAATTTCTTTTTTAATGCCAGTAGTGGCTCAAATGAAAATGGTAGTAGTGCAGCACTGTGCCAAAACAATGTTTACTGTGGTACATTATCGTATGGGTAGTGACTAAGTGGTGGAATGAACAGAGAGGTTTTGGACTGCAGAGAGAATAAGTGAGGGAGGGGTGTTTGTTGTCAGCCCGAATGTGCCGTTGGCTGGTGACACAGCTGCACTGGTTCGGATGACTTCAGAACCCGCTCGGATGTAGCAGGAGGCCAGAATGCGGCTTCTGCAACCTCCTTAAAACCCCCACATCCACCCCCTGTGTGCCCGCTCCACATTACCAGCTGTTCCCCGTCGCTGCGGCTGAGCGCAGTGCCATGCTGGGCCGCCCGCTTCTGCACAGCCTGTGCCAATGGGTATTAGCACTCCTGTGAGAGAGGTCTCGTCCTCCGCACCTGTTCCACTGCAGCGGTGCTCAAATGCCTCCGCCGTTGCTTTGGAGGGTTTACCGTGACTCTCCGCGGGGCGCTGCGTTTGTAGTGCTGAGGTTCTGGTGTAATTTAACTTCTATGCAAGCGAGTCCGTACATGGACTGTAAAACTCTGATAAGACACATGTGTCACCCAGATGTGTTGGTGATTAAATGTGTGTTTTTAACTGAAATTTGTCTTATCTGCAATACATCTTTCGATCATCTGTTGTTAGGTGTTACAGTGATGCATTTTGATTTTGTTAGTTTTTTAGGACAATACAGTAGATTTGAGGTATTTCAGTCATGAATAGTACACAACTAAACATGGAATAATATTTAATCTGTTTGTTTACATATTCGTTAATAATATATTTAGAGGAAAACTTGACTGTATTACAAGTCATGCAGTAATTTGTGTGAGGAAAAGACCTACGTTTAATTCATGAGTCATTGAAATTGTTGACAAATTCTCTAACTCCCCATTAAGCATTCATTAAAAAAGTAATGATGTACAATTCATTACTTTAATTAATACATTATTATTTATTTTTCAAGTGAATTAGTTGATCAAGTTCACAAAACCTTTCTCAAAAAAATCATTTATTTGTGAATCGGACTAAACCATATCTCAAGTTCAACTCAGTTTTTTTGCACACAGATCTATCACATAGCTTCATAAGTCATGTAATATAGTGCAAGAGTTGTATGGACTGCTTTTATGATGCTTTTATGGTGCTTTTGTTTTTTTAATCCTGAAAGCATCTTTTATGTCTACAATACAATATTCAGTTTTATTATTTTTTCATACAGATTTGAAACCATGTCATTTTAATGGTTTAATCAGGTCTTTTTTTTATATATTTAATTACTTACTCTCTTTTTTTTTTGATTAATGCAATCTTCACTCAGTAGTCATACCTGATTCTGACATTTGAAAGTGAGCACTAACCATTATAGTAGAATTGACATCTATTTGCCTTCACATGCAACATCACTTCACTAGTTAATACATCTAAATCCAACATACCTGTTTTAATAACTTTTGTTTTCTTCTTGTTTCCTCAAATAACGTAGCTTTTGTAAACCACTATGAAGTGAGAGAAGCGATTGAAACCTAACACTTATTTTAAGTGTTTTTTTCCTATGTAAATTGAGAAAGGGGGTTCTAAAAGAAGTATATGAACAGAACGAGTGTGCGTGGTCTCTGGAGGGAAGCTGAATTACCTGCGAGGCTAAGGATAAATCAACATGAGCATGAGAAAGAAAATTTACATGTCATGCTTGATTGATATTATAGAGCTGCTCGATTGAACGAGGCATCTCCTCTGTGTCGGAGTCCTTCAGCAGCTCCCCCGTTCCTCTCCTCCTCCTCCTTTCTTCCCATTTTCTCCTCGAAACGCCGGATGGGCTTGTTCACTTATTCCCGCTCTTATTTACTGAGTGTTCAGGGAGAAAAATGAAGTTTATGGTAATAGGGCTGTGTCAGGCAGGCCAAGGTGCGTTGTTTCCATCTGGGTGCTCTCTCTCGCTCTCGCTCTTCCTCTCTCACTCCATCTTTCTCTCTCTCTCTATCCATTTCCACCTGATACCCTCTGTCTGTTCAGTTCCCTTTCTTTTTCACTCAGTTTCCATAATTTCAGAATTTCTACAACCTCAGAGATCAGCTTCGACATTCATGGTCTGTTGAGATTGACTGGGGTCTCAGAAGCTCAAAGAGTAAACATTAAAAAATAATAGTGATTTCCAAATTAACCTCTTATTTTCACCCTTATGTCTCTATACATGTTCCTCTGACTTGGTCAAAATCCTGTAGGCATGTTTTATTAAAGCTTTAACACTTTTCCCTGTCAAAAAGTAGATATAAATTGAATTAAAATAAATAAATGGATATGGCAAGTATGTACACCAATAAGAATACTATACAATGTGAAAATTTGTTTAATATATGGGTCAAAGATGAAAAGAGGTTTTCAAGCATCAAAACAATAAAAGTTTAATACAGCTTTATTTTTTCATACATTAGAATGTGTCCCATTTAATTCAGAGTGAAAAATAATGACTATCACACATTTTGCAGTGATGTGCCGTGTGGGACGAGAATAAAACCTTATAATTTAGTGTAAACAACAAAAAAACCCAAAATACCAAATAATTGTTATTTAAGAGTCTTTGCCACTATCCTTCAATCCACTAGGTTTTACCCATTTATCAGCTAGAAGTTTTTAATCATTTAAAATATATAATAAAATTTAGTGTGATCACTTATTCTTTTATATATTTTAGTAATTACAGGTCAGAATAAGTATGTTGTCTCATTTTTTGCTTAAATTTATCTGTTACACTGAATGACAACATTTTGTATTCCACCCATATTTTGACATTTTATTCTCACAAAATTATATTTGAAACATGTGGACACTTTTATGCATTTTATTTAGTCTATGAGAGCAGAAGATGAATGTTAAACTTCGAACATGGGGTAAAAAAACATTGTAAAAGTCAGATACTACATGAATATAATTTAA